>ML677337.1:285619-516969 GCA_007922305.1 Dermatemys mawii
CGAAGTGGGGGGAGACAGGGGAGACCAGGCTGCCCAAGAGCAGCCCATGCCCTTACCCCCCAGGGTGCATCACCCAGGGCAGCTGGCGGGTCACAGCAGCCCACACTCCCTTAGGCTGCTCTTGTCATGGCCCAGCTTCTGTCTAGGTCAGGTGGCATGACCTTGAGGGAAGGGGAGCAGCAGGGGGCAGGGCCCTGTGGCATGGAGGATGTGGTGGAGTGCCAATGTTCTTTGTACTCAGGTCCCCAGTAAATCTTAATCTGCCTCTGCCTTGACTTGGTCGCCTGCCAGGGTAAGCCACAGGGCTTCACTGTCTCCTTAGGCTGTACCTCTGAACCCACCTCATGCCTACCTCGCACCCTGAGCTCTCTTCAGTGAATCTGCTCAAGACAAAGCCCTGATGGAGTCGTGAGCGCTCTTGAGGGATTAATGTGCCTCACCACGTATTTGCATTGACCCTCCCCGTGCAGTGTGCAGCTGACTTTATTGGGCAATTGGCCCACCACCTTGGAAGCCCTGAGAGGCATACAGCGAACTGAAGGGTAAAGCACAGGCCTCTTTGGCTAACCCAGAGCTCAGCAAGCTGCAGTGAAGCCCTTGGCTCGAGTTCTGTCTCCCGCCATTTTACTTCTTTTGTTGGGCTCCAGGTGCCAGCTCTTCTTATCACCGCCCCAACCTGTTTCTTCTCAAGCTGGGGTAATGGTGTTCAGACTCCTGGAGGCCCAAGGGGACAGTACCTGTCCCTTGGAGTTGTTGGTTGCCGCGTGTCAATGTACAGGCATTGGTGTAGCCATTGTCTTCTCAGGCTCCACTGATGTGTATAAGGGGGCTAAGTCACCAGTCTCTCCTTTTCCAAGACAGTCACACATTGCTTGGTGTCATTCACATCTGTGTATTAGCCTGTGCCAAGCGCAACAGGCCCTTTCCACACTCAGCATTAAAAGGGAAACTGAGGCATAGCTAGGCTTGATAAACATATTACAAAATAGTCCCGCTTTGTCACAAAAGGGTACACAGGCACCCTCTTTCCCATCCCTAGGCAGTTTTCTATGGACATTAGGCAAGTACTTAACAATCACATATGAAATAGGGGACTCACCTAAGGGCTTCCTGGCTATGGAACACAAAGTGAGCTGGGAACCCAGGAAATGATAGAATGTGGATCAATTTCTCCCCTCCTCCCCTAAGCCTGATGAGAAGGGATTGGAATAAGGGGAGTCTGCATTTTCTCAAGTGAGTACGAGTCACTGACCTATAGGATAGGCGGATTTGGGTTGCTGTTTTCAGTGTCTTGAGCCCATACCAAGACCATTAAATAGTAATTGGCCCACAGTTAGCTAAGAATCCCTCTGTAGTCCAACTGTTTGAGTACCCACCCAGCATGTGGGTAAAGCTGGTTCACCTTTTCAATCAGCTTGCTCAGGAAGGACTTGAAGAGCATCTCCCTCTTCTTGAGCGAATGTCATAGCTGCTTGACTAGGAGGTGCTCTGATGTGGGGGCTTCCTCAGTCTTTCCTATTGAAGCTGGTCCACTATCACTAAATAATAATCGGGTCAGTGCTAACCTACAAATCCTCTTCTAGACAGTGGTTTGGGTGCTTGATTAAAAATTGGGACTCTGCGGATTCAAATCCCCAGGTCAGCAAACAGCAAGAAATTTGAACCTTACTCCCTTACCTCTCCAGTGAATGACCTAAGCGCTGGCTTGGGAGCTATTCTGATGTGGGAGTGCCTTGAGCTTTTTCTGTTGAAGTTGTTCCACTTTAACTGGGCCAAAGTCTGCCTCTAAGTCCCTCTGTGGTATCAGGGTTATGGGATGCCCTGATAATGTGAGTGACTCTAGTTCAAATCCCTTCTCTACCACAGTAGAAGCGATCTGAGCAATAAGGGCCTGTTACTGAACTGTGGACTATTTGGAGCAAGTCTTGCTCTTTTAATTAATAGTAACTGAGGGAACAAAAAAAGACCCCAGTCACTATTTTGTTCCCCTCAGGGCAATATTGAAGGGGAACAGCTGAGGGTGGGAATCCCGGGAAGGCAGCAAGATGCAGGGATTGGAGGGGAGGGGAGATAGGTGAGTGGACAGGGGAGGTAGCAGGGGCCACAGATGCCACTGCTGGGAGCCCCAGGCTCTTTAAATTGCCTCCTCAGGAAGCCAGTCTGGTACAGGGTACCAGACAGTACTGGCTTATTTTCACCTCTGAATTTAACCTTTTCATTCTCATGTCTTCATTCTCATGTATGAGAGACGGGTTCATTAAAACATATGTGAAACTGTAAAAGTGAAGAGTTGGTGCTTTGTTTAATTTAAAATGAAATGCAAAACCCATTGACTGTTTTCCATGGAAAATATTTTGCACAGATGTCTTACTTCTCAGTACACAGTTCATTTTGCTTCAGGGATTTTTTGACATAACTATAGCCTTAAATAACCATGTGTCTCCTGGAATGCAATCAGCTGCAAAGCTCTACTAATCTTTCTCAGTAAAGACTGCATAGTTAATGATACTTAGTGAGAGATATGCTTCCACAATGATTGCATTGATTTAGTTTTTCCTTTTTTGCCCCATAATTGATATAATCCTGTCCTGTACAGGAAAATGGAAGGAAAAACTAACAAGCTTTGCAAATTTGCCATCCTTATTTAAAAGCAATCTTTTGTATTACTTATCTTGTGTGGGGACAATAATTTTGAAACTATTACAACAAACATTAATTTGTCCATTGATAATAATTAATTTGTCCATTAATAATAAATAGAAGCATGTATTAATGAAAATTGCCCCAATTATATTTAAGGAAATGATTTTCGAATTTTACAAGATAAAAGTTTATATTTTCTTATACAATTAAGTACAAGTCATGTTTATAACAATCTGTTTTTATGGAGAGGGTTGCATTTTTGTCATTTGACAATGTAAAGGATCACAAACATCTTTTCCAATAGTTTAGAGACTTTATTAGGATAACAAGACAGGTTTGGTCAACATTTCTTTGCTGTAAGGTTTTTTTTTTTAAACAAACAACAAGCTTTAACTGTAAATATTTTTTCTCAAAAGTGTGATATTTTTGTTAGACAAAAACAACAACATTCCACTATCACAGTTTTTAGGGTTTTTTAAAAAAATTCTTTAGTTTGTACTAGTGGGATAATTTCTATTTTCTGCTTTTATGCCTGTCCCCTCCCTTTTATTGCCTTCTTTTTTTAAAAAAAAAAAAGAAGGTGAGTGAGAGGAGATGGGTAAAACAAACAAACAAAAATCAAAACAAGATTTTGTTTTGAAAGTTTTCATTGTGAATTTATGAAAAAGTAAATAAATTTCATTAACTAATTTTGTTCAATATTTTGAGAAAAGCAAACAAAGAGTATTATCTCAATAACTATGCTCTTTTTCTCTTTATCAATTGCTTAGGTTCTACCTAAACTCTTTCCCCATACTCTTCTGCCTAGGTTCCTGCTATAATTGTCAAGACACTGTACACTTATCCTGACATCTTTCCCCACCTCCTCATCTCTACACCTAGCAGCACCGCTCATACACAATCTTTAACAAGAATGAATGTTTCACAACAGTTCATGGCCCCAGATGGCTTCATCACTAGCTCAGGACATCATCTGACCCCAAGGATGATGTTGTCCAGTTAAATAATTTATGAATCCAAACACCAAGGGTATAAACTCTTGATCAATGACTCCATGACTCTTCACAACAGTATACCTCCTTTTCCTAGTGTAGTTTTTAAATATTTCAAGCAATGTGGTTCTAACTCGTTCCTTTGCAGACTATCTACTATCAAAAAGATCTCATTGTTTGAAAGATTTTCCTCATATTGAGCTTGTTTCCTTTTTTTTTGTTTTTGTTTTTCCCATCTAATTATACCCTGTTGTTACCATTGCTGCTGGGATTACAAGGCAGTTCAACTGAATTTGAAAACGGAGGAAGATAATCTGTTTCTTCTGGATTGAGTAGCTACATCAGTTTCAGTCATATGATCCCAGGACCTAGCTTTGTCCAGTTTAAATAATATGCATATTTTAACCTAGCAACTAGATCACTGAAATTTCTAAAAATGTAGTTTATTTTTCACTATTTAGGCTGGTTATTTTTTGTTTTCACTAGCTGAGCTGAGTAAAATACATAAACTATAAAGAGCCATATCGTTGGAAGATGCAAATTAGTGTAGTGCCATTGAAGCAACTGATTTATCTGTTTCAGTTTTGATTCTCCTGTGCTAGAACAATGTTGCTATTTCCTATTTGCAACATTACAGGGAAAGACAAAGTCACTTACAGAAAAAATTACAATACTCTTCTATTCATGTTAAGTTTGGGAAAGTTTTTAAAAACAAATCCTAAATCTAGGATATGTATTATTGTCCATTGGCAGCGTTCCTTCAACCAGAAAGAAATATTTGCTTTCTTGTACCTCTCTCCCATTTCTTTCCATGTTCTCCCTTTTCTTCATAATTTTTTTTAGACAGGTTTCTTTTTTAATTCTTTTTCCTTGTCCTCACAATGGAGATCAAGCATGATCACATAGGATCTACATGCAGTCTCAGAAAAACAAATGGGAATAGCTTCATTTCATGTCTCTCTGTGAGTTCATTAACTGAATTTACCATTCCTTTAGAAATCAATACACAAAGATTTTTTCTTGTTATCAAGTGATGATGTGCACAGATGGCAAGCTCACAAAGAGAGTTCATTTCCTGATCACAGAGCAAGAGGCAAAAAAATGACTGATTCCAAACTCATCTTAAAGAGAATTTGACCTTTTCATTCCTCCTTTCAACATTGCTCAGGAAAATTAAAGCTCTGATCACTAAAACAAAAAGCTACAGCAGTAGAACTAAATACACACATGGCTGTATGTCCATTCTTAATATCAACACTCCCTTATGTCATAGAATCAGAAAAGATCTAAATGGAAAAGACCTATTAGGTCATCAAGTCCATCCTCCTGCCAGTATGTGCTTGTATCACATTACTCCCCAACTCCAAACATTCTCAATTTGCGCAATAAATTATCTCATTAATTACATTTACTCATTTGCCATCACAAACAAAAGTTTACTAAATCTAATTTATCGTGCACCTATCCCTCACCTCATCACTACTCTACCCACACTCTTAGCGCCTGCGATTTACTATAACATTCCACACGTTCCAAGTGAGCAGCTTAAAATGGCTGCCATGAAAATAAAACACACCAAAGAAATGTTCCCTCACTTTTCCCCAAAGTGGAATTGGCCTGAGGCCCAATACGGGCAAAATGCAGTGCTGCACCAATGCCAGGCAATACTTCATGGAACCTCAGGAGCTGAAAATGGAGTCTGGGCCCCATTCTCTTTTACACTAAAGCCTCCTTATGCCACTCAGTGTGTGAGGTGCTTTAAAGCTCCTATATGCTGCTTGAATGCATAAATTAGGGTTGTCAGGTGTCCGGTTTTTGACTGGATTTGCCAGGATCCCTCTTTAACCAGGCTTTCCAGTCAGCACCATCCACTGGGCCATTAAAAGTCCAGTCAGCAGTGCTGCAGGGCTAAGGCAGAATAGTCCCTACCTAGTTCTTCTCCCATACCTGAACCTTTCTGGCCCACCCCAGAGCCCCCACCCCCAGTTAGAGCCCTCACCCCATCCCACACTCCAACTCCCGCCCCAGCCCAGTGAAAGTAAGTGAGGATGGGAAAGAGTAAGCCACCGAGGAAGGGGGCATGTAGTGAGCAGGGGCAAGACTTCAGGGCAGGGGTGTGGCAGAGGCAGTGCCTCTGGGAAGTAACTCTTCTACTCTTTGTAGTTCTGCCCCTATAAATTCAGTGTCCTGTGTCTTTCACTGTTGATCAAGGAATCAGCTGTTCTAATATGTGGTACTTCTTTACACGCATACAATGTACATAAGCTGTGTGATGAGTCTTTGCAACAAAGTGGAGAGGTTAAAAAGTTCTTTTTTTTTTTTCCTTTTTCAACACTCTCCTTGCTAAAGGGTCAAATATTTGTCAGGCAACATGCTGATCCTATGTATTATTCATTTTGAACATTAACATGCTCAACTTTCATTACACATTCCCCATGCTGTGCTAATTACATTAATAAGCATTTGTACCCAGCAGCTAGTTTTACTTGTACCTATACTAGCCGAACTTGTATTAATGTGTTAAAGTCTATCACTCATCCAGAATATGTATGGCCCAATTTTTAAAGGTAAGTAATGATTTCCAATCCCCTGTGGGTTCGGAGACAGAATAGGTGCACTGCTCATCCTGTATGTCATAAGAGGTGACTAAAAAGGGGCTGACTGGAGAGGGATGGGTTTTGCCAGGTTAGAAATTTGCCCAAGACACACCATATAGTGAGCAAGTCAACCATGTCCATACCAGATTGGTTGCACCCTGGGTTAATAATGACCACAACAACCATTTCCCACCAGGGTGAATGTGACAAATATACTGCTGGTATAACCCCAACAAACAGGATCCATGGAAGAGATAACATCACCATAGCCTCATGGAATGTAAGGACATTGAGACAAATAGCGAGGTTGAAAGAACTCATGTACAAAATGGAACAATACATCTGGCACTTCCTAGAAATCTCTGAGGTCAGATGGGAGAACTTCGGAGAGGTACTAATAGAAGAAAGCCATGTGGAGAGGACAAACATGTCAATGGTTTAGGATTTCTTGTGCTTAAAAATGTCAAGAATTCATTATTAGGATGCCACCCAATATCCAGCAGGCTTATTTCTATCCATCTAAAGGCAGTACCATTAAATATCATGGTGGTACAAGTCTATGCCCCTATAACAGACTATGATGAGCAAATTGAAGATTTACACAATCAGCTTCAAGACATCATTGATAAGGTACACAATAAAGATATCCCAATTGTACAGGGAGATTGGAATATTAAAATGAGTACTGACACAGGCAGATTGGCAAGATCATTGTGGCTCTTTCTGTAATTCTCTGGGCCATATCAAGACCTCCTCATGATCATGAAGACGTACATGGCTGTACCACTTCAGCTTGCAACAAAATCATCCTCCAAGGGACAGCATAGGGGAAGAGAAGAAGAGATAGAATAAGAGATGGATTGACAACATAAAAGAGTGGACAGGAGACTCAAGCACTAACACATAATGGTCATGAGTGGAGACAACTGGTTGATTGCTCAGTACCCAATGACCAATGCGACTATGGGAGTGATGATGAATGATTTCCAAGTTAGAAATGGTTATTATCCTGAAGGGTGATCAGCTTTGACGCTAGTCTTATCATTCTAAAATATAAATATATCGATTGTCCTTTTACTAGCTCTTCAAGTCATCTAATCAGCAGATGGATCTAACAGTGAGAAGAACTGCACTGCAATCCAATGTGGGCTTGATGCAATTGCTGCTGTTGTTGCCATATAGCATCATTATAATATCATGGAGGTTCCTTAGCAGCCATACAGTTAATCTTGACTTTCAGTTTTATACTTAACATGGAAATTCCATTCACAAAGAGGGACCATTTAAATGAAAGAACAAACTTGAATTTACCACACAGTACTTCTACTACATTCAACAATAGTTCTCTCTCTATGAGGTCAAAATAAATGCATTTTAAAATTACAGTTGGATGCTAACATTTTTCAGATCCTTATAACTTAAATCCATAAACCCGCCATACAAATACATAAACCCTACATTCAAATCCCCCAGATATCAGTCCTCAGTAAAGACCTGACATGCAGTGCTTTTCAGAAAAAAAGACAGAAAAGAAATCAACAGTTATTTTCACAATTCTTTATAATTCTCTCTAGATTCACCGTGGAGAACGATAGAGAATGAGTGACTGCTGTAAGTTTCCATACCCAGAAGGAAGGGTCTGCAGCAGAAGAGAGTTGGCACTCATTAGGGCCATATGGCATAGAGACAACCTGATAGAGCGTTGAGCTGCAGTTCATTACTGTAAGAGGAGAAATGAAGGGGGGGGGGGGAAATCAACCAACCACTTAAATGTTTTCCCCAGCTAATGGACCATTGCAGAGGACATTCCTGTTGCCACAAACCAAACGAGGCATGCTACAGTAAGATACTCCTCGAACAGATTCTCTAGGTGAACCTCAGGAGCCAGTCCTCCCAGAGACCTGTCAGAATATATAGACAACTTCTTAGGAACAGGCAGGCCTGTGTCTGGCTACACAGTACAAGAGAAGAGCTTTGCTGCAGCGTGCCTGCTATGACTGAACAGTAGGAGTCTTCTCATCCTGCCGACTCATAGGGTTTGTACAAGTCATGTTCACTCTTTTTCTAAGTTGTTAGGGTATGCCAGATATGAGTAAAAAGAAAAAAATACAACCATAAATCTGATCCCTTTGGGAAAGAGGCCTATTTTCCTGTTTTCATTCCAGTCTCTGAGGTTGAAAAATCCCCAGAACCACTCCTGGGATTTCAGGGTAGTCACATTTGAATCAGAACCCTAGATCTCTGAGGGAAAGTGAGGATGTAAATCTACAATGTTCCAGCATGCTGTGCACTAGATGTCCCTGAGGATGTTGCTGCAGCACGGTAGATGCTCTCCACTGTGAACTGATGTACTGAGGTTTGAAACAACAGTACACCAGTGCTGCCTAGGGAACTTTTAGTGTGCAGCAGCAGGGTCCACCTGGACAGTTCAGAGTACACGTCAGCTTGCCATGTAATATGTACTTGTGTAGATGTGCCCAGATTTGACCTAGAATGTCAACCCTTGTCTATATGTATTCCAGATCCAAACATCAATTCCTAGGCCTATCTCTAGATAATATGGAATTAATATACTTTGTACTTCCCCACTACTTTCTAGCAGAGGAACTTAAAGGACTTTACAAACATCAGTGAATTGGTTGTTTCTATCCCGACTGCCAGAGCAGTCCAAGCTTCTATTGTGAGGAACATATATGGCACAAGTTCTCCTGAGTACCCGCCCCCGCTTTATGCCTACTTTAACTACTCTAACTACTCTAGGTTATAGAAGGGCAGTCTCCCCTCTTGGGTGGGTGGGTAGGTAGGTGGGTGGGTTTGTTTCTCACCTAAGCTTCATCAGATCCATTTTGGGGAAAAGTGGAGGGAGAAATGGGAAGCACAGTAGTGGGTCACTTGTCTTAGGACTGCTGCAGTCTTTTCTGGATGCCATTATTTCTTCATCAGCCCTCACCCTCTGTGATAATGTAGGAATCCACCTGAGCAGGGTTTTAAACTGCAATCAGGGAGAAGAGAGAAAGGCTACTCAAGAGCACTTTCATGTAATAAAAAAAAATAAAGAAAAATCAATTTTATTTTTATTAAAAGTGGTCAGTTAAAAAAAAAGTGTAGTCGCACTTCAAGAGATTCTTAAATCTACCATAGTTTCCTATCTTTCTTTTACCTACGGTTTGATTGACTGTTTCACAGATCTGTCAGTCAGTCAGTACTGCTCACTCAATTAAGCCATAGTCAAATGTTGTTTCAGAGTTGTTCACTCAGTTAGTTAACTAGTCTGTTAGCTACCTATATAGTAACATTATTTTCTGAAATACATTTATATTGCTTTTCTTATTCTCATCTCACTGTTTGTAATCTACATGGAACAAACACTTCCACAATATTTAGTTAAGGATATCCATAGTCACAGAATTATTTTTTTTCAATTGCATTTAATAAGTGATAAGGTTCTGTTATGTTAGAACCCTTTGTGCTAATGTATTCACTAATTAATGTGGATTTAGTGAAAACATTGTATGGGTATGACTGTGTCAATCTCCTCTGATTGGTACTTTTCTCTGATGGGCTTCTCATATCACTAGTGTAGGCAGGCACATAAGTGAGAAATCTCTTGAGCCTACTCCAACTTACATGCTTAATTTTTCTGGCAGATGCTCACTTTTTTATAATTAGAAGAAAATATGGTTCAGTTGCTCCCTGACATATTCATCCATTTAAACTTTATTCCCACCACTTTTCCAGCCTGAAAACCTATTTTAACAGACAAACTACTAGAAATGCAGGTATCTATGTCAGTCAGGAAGAGTACATGAAAATCAGTACATGCTGTATAGTAACAGCAAGGTAGATTCACTATTGAACAGGACACGGAGGCAGTGTATAAACCAAAATATTAATTCTTCTTAATAATAAGAAACCTCCATGTTGTTCCTTCCTCTGGGATTTTCAGTATGTAGTGGTTTTTTTCGGTATGTTTTTGACTCTGATCATGCATAGTGCTCTTTCTAGGGTTCTGTGAGCAGATCCTTAAACCCACATGGAATCCCACTGAAATCAGGAGTATTCCCATGCAAAGCAGTGTGCAGGATTGGGGCCTTAGATTATAAAGTCTTTGGAGCAGGGAATGCTCTCATTTTGTGTCATATTCAGTGCTGAGTATACTGGTAGTATTTACCAAATAATAGCATATATTCCTAGTTCTCATAAAATTATGTTATAAAAGCATTTCTTTTTGCATAATGATATTAAAAAATAAGCTGTTTGCCAGTGCTAGGATGGGGTAACAAGGCATAGATCACTTATGATAACCTGTCTGTTCTTTTCCTTTGGGGCACCTGCCATTGGCCACTGCCAGAGGACAAGATACGTGGCTTGATGGATCTTTGGTCTGACCCAGTATGGCCGTTTTTATGCTAAAATTTGTATTGTCAATTTCAATTATCACCAGAGTTGAGGAAATAATTCCTGATCCCCTAAAATCAGTTGACAAAATTACACCTTTTTCTCCAGGAATAGTCTCTGAACAAAATGCAAAATTATTGAATAGTTAGTTATTTGAAATTTATGAATTTCTTCAATGAATAATTCTTGGCCTGCAGATTTTTGAAAGCAATTTGTTCTGAATATTTGTAATTCACAATACAGCCTTTCTTGCTTAGTTACAAAAATCATGTAATGAAACAAACAAAATATGACTTAGGTACCTAATAGTCAGTCAACACTGAGACAATTAAGTACTGCAAATTTTATAAATGTTACTATGTAGTAAACATACTATTGTGGAATCTTCTAGTATATTCTTGAGCAGCAGAAACCCTGATTCCACAGGGCTAAACATCACATTATCCTGAAAACCTACCATCAGCCTAGATTCCCATATTTACTAATTACATAGAAATGAGAAACTGATCTTGAAAATATCACTTTACTAAAGTATAATTGTTCCCACAGTATATTCTTAAGTGTCTTACCGGGATGTCTCCTGTTCTGTGTATCACAAATAATAAACTGAGAAAACAAATTTGAAAACCACTCCAGGTTAATAAGAAACCTCAATTATTTAGGTTTTCCTCATTCCCTTCCTTTCCTTGTTACTCTCAGAAAAATTGTGTCAAAATAATACTAGAGTACCTGCATCCTTTGAAACTAGATGGTAGAGGTGGGTGGCACAGGCTTCAGAACAGATTGAATGCTGCAGATTCAAAATTGCTCAGTGATTCCTGTCTCACTTTTGATAATACCTGTGATCGTAAGGGAATAGTAAATGGTTCTATTTGTGATCACATTTCCTCTGACTTTCTACATATGCATTTTGCATTCATATGTTCTTTTCTTTATTGTCACAAAGGTGATTTCTGATACCTATCCTGGGTAAGGCAGGTGAAACTTATCCTATCCTTTACAATAGAGATAGATCATACCTGGGACTGTTTAGGGTTGAGGACAGGCAGGAAGATAACCCTACACACTGACCATCTTTTTCTTGTACAACTTTGGTTTAAATATCTTGTATCCCTTATACATCTGCTGATTTCATGTTTTTCAAAAACAATCCAGCCACTGAAGAATTCAGGTTGCTGCTTTTTTGAGGTATACAATTTAATCAGAATTCAGACTTAAGGGATGACTCATTTCTGATGGCTATTGCATCTTATACAAACTATCCAGAGAGATGTTACACCAAGTTTTCAAACCAGGTACTTAGGTTTCATCGTCAAGATATGGGCATCTGAGTTTAGGGTTAATTGCACCTACAAAAATATGCAATTGCACATAGAAATTGGTAATTACTTATGCAAATTATTTGCATGTGAAATTACCTCACTGAGCCTATCTGCACACATTTTGTATGCACAATTTAAGACATCAGTTTTTGATAAACACTTTAGATAAACTGGGCTCATAATATACTAACCACTGGAAAATGTTCTGCTGCTCTCTGGGAATATTCTTCAGGCATTCTTCGGGAAAACTGAGTTAAACACCACTGTTTTATACAAAGACAAATGTAGAATGACACAAAAAACCAAAATAAAATATTCCAGCATTCTTCAGTAGTCATAGTATGCCAGACCATCTAGTGTGGCCCATAGTGATCTGCATTTATGTCATGAATGTACATTGATTTTGTTTGACCCTCCAGCCTTAAATGTCATAGTGGAGTAGTCTGCAAGTCCATTAAGAATTTTTTTTTTACACAATGAAAACTCAGAACTGAAAAGTAGCTATTTAAATAGCAAATTTCAAAATAGAATAAAGCTTTGAAAGAAAGTAGGTCCCTAGACCGGTTTGTAAAGGTAGTTAGGTGTTCCTCTACTCAGCATTGCAAGGCCTGAGTGACTTAGACCAAATCACATTTTAAAAATTGACTTAGGAGCCCAAGATTCATTGAAAGTCAGTTAGACATAAGCTCCTTAATGTCAGTTTTTAAAGTGTATTTAGAAAGCTGAAGATGCAGACAGTGCAGGAGTGGGCAAACTTTTTGGCCCGAGGGCCACACTGGGGTTAAAAATTGTGCAGAGGGCCGGGTAGGGAAGGCTGTACCTCCCCAAACAGCCTGATTCCACCCCGTATCCAACCCTCACCCACTTCCTGCCCTGACTGCCCCCTCCCACAAAACCCCTGACCCATCCAACCTCCCCTCACTTGTCCCCTGATCACCCCCTCTAGAGACCCCCCCCACTCTAACTGCTGCTCCAGAACCCCACCCCCTATCTAAGCCCCCCTGCTCTTTGTTCTCTGACTGTCCCCTCCCAAGATCCTCCCTTCCTAACCACACCTAACCCCACCTTGTTTACATTAGTCAGCCTGGTGCTCCATGAAGCAGCCCAGCCAGGGAGTGTGGAGCCCGGCGGCTCCCTGCACTTGACCTGGACACCGGCCAGGGAGTGCGGGGTCCTGTGGCACGCCCCGCTGGACCCAGCCCTAGCCAGGGAGTGTGGGGCCCAGCAATTCCCCACCGCTCGACTCGGCCAGGAAGCGTGGGGCAGGACGGGGAGGGCCTGGGAGCATGGGACCAGTGGCACGCCGGCCAGGCCAAGCTTGTGGGCCGGATGAAAATGGCTGGTGAGCCACATGTGGCCCATGGGCCATAGTTTGCCCACCCCTGAGATATTGTCTACTGAGATTTTCAAAAGCACCTAGGAGCCTAATACCATTGATTTCAGTTTTACTTTTTTTCCCTGATACCGTACACTAAATCTCACTAAAGCATCCTAGCGATATACATTTCTAGAGCTTCTTAACTTTTGTCTTCCTGTCATTGCCCAAAAAGCATTAGATTTCAGAAATGTTCACAACACTTCCATATTTAAAGGAAATATATATTAGGAATTTTTTGACCCTGAGTTTCCCTACAGTATCTATCTGGGTCACTGATCTGGTTTGCCAACATTCAGACTGATCTGATTGTTTGTGTGATTGAGAGACAGAATGCAAAACTGAGCTTTAAACAAGCAAGTATGAGTGGCATCTCATTTTGCTGTCATGATTAGATGAAGGCTGGCTGGATGGTAGGATAACAGTGGAAATACCACCACTTTTCTGATTCTTAGTTAAAACTGGTTCTTGAGCAACCTTAACCCTTGGTGGCTATAAATGGTGTTAGATGAGTTGCTAACTATGAGTCAGCTGCTGATCTGGTATTTCTTTACTGGTCTGAAATATGCTGGGAGTTAGACTCTTTGACTAAAAACAGATGGAGTCTCAAATGCATTTTTGCTTTTAAGTATGGCATAAGATTCTGCTGACTCCTTTCTGTGCTCAGTGGTCCCTTCTTAAATACCAGATCAGCTCTCTGCTCTGTTCTGTTCTAGCTCCCTGTTCCCCAATGGTTTGCTGGCAGCTCCTTTTTATCTTCCTTTAGCCTACTGTAGAGCCATTAGTTCTCTTTCTGATGCCTTTGTCTGCTGTCTGCGCTTATCCTTTTGGTATAACAGTTCTCTTTATTTCTTCTACCCATCCTGTCTCTCTCTCTGTATTGGACTATGTTCACGAGTGAGAAAACCAGTCACCTATGTTCTCATCCCGCACAAATACTAACTTCTGCTCTTTTCCTGCACTAGGAAAGATAACTCAATTAATAATCCCTGATCCTGGTCATATTTATTCACAGAGAAAAAGGGGCTGTGAAGAATAGCTATTTTAAAGGCCCTTAATGATATAATGGATACGCCAATAAGTAGCTAATGAATTAATTAAATATTGCACATGATACATTAGCAAATGATGAGCTAGTGAAATTTTGGGACTCTGGAATCCTGTAGATACATTAATTAAGATTAGTTTCCTTTTCCAAGGGCAAAGTACCTCAAACTGCCATTAGTACCAGTCTTCATATATAGAGATTGATTTTATGCTTTGTTTGATTTTTCTTACAATAAAAAAGTGACTGTACCATGATGAAGATAAAGCCTCCTATGAGGTTGGGAAAGCCACACAGTAGAAAAGCACATTGGTGCTCACAGCAGCAGCGAGAGCTGCAAAGATTTTATCTGAAGTGGTCAGCTTAAGTCTTTCTCAATCTCTTCAGCAAAGCCAGCGTGGTGGTGCTCTGTGACTAGGGGTTGTGCAGAGCTGAGAAAGGGAAGGAAGCAACCACAACAGGTGACAGTCTAAGGCGGGGTGGGCAAATTTTTGGCCACACTGTGGTTAAAAATTGTGCAGAGGGCCGGGTAGGGAAGGTTGTGTCTACCTAAACAGCCTGACCCTATCCCCTATCCAACCCCCACCTACTTCCCGCCCCTTGACTGCCCCCCTCAGAACCCCCAACCCATCCAACCGCCCCCCAGCTCCTTGTCCCCTGATCACCCCCTCCAGAGCCCCCCCAGGACCACAGCTCCTATGTAAGCATCTCTGCTTTGTTCCCTGACTGCCCCCTCCTGAGACCCCCCCAACTACAATCACCTCCCCCCGGAATCTCACCCCCTATCTAAGCCCCCTTGCTCTTTGTTCCCTGATGGCCCCCTCCCAAGACCTACCCACCCTAACCATCACTCTCGGGACCCCACCCCCTCATCTAAGCTCCCTTGCTTTGTTCCCTGACTGCCCCATCCCGAGATCCCCCCCACCTAAGTCACACACACACACCCCCCCCGGCTTACCTTATTCAGCCGGGTGCTCCAGCCTGAGCGTGGAGCCCCACGGCCCAGGAGTGCAGGGACACTGGCACCACACTCCCGGCCCCAGCTTGGAGGCTGGATAAAAATGGCCAGCGGGCCGCTTATGGCCCACGGGCCATAGTTTGCCCACCCCTGGTCTAAGGTCTTAGCTGCAGCGGAGATTTGCTGCAAATTCAACCTTTAGGGGCCAGGCATTGCTCCAGATGTTCTCATGCAACTCTCTATTAAGACAGTGTAAACCACTAAGCCGTGATTTGCACTCTGTTGTTCCATTGATGCAAATAGAGGTTTTACCTGTCTATTATAGAGGTTTGCACTTTTGCAGCTGTGCAGGCAGAAGAACACTGATGATTGGAATCAAGGAAAATGTCTAGTGTAGACAGGACATAAGCAGCAACCCTCCTTACACGTGGCAATGAGAGCTGCAGCTCAGTTTTCAACTCACTCTACAGGCCATCAGAGGGAACTCAGGCCTCGTTATTTCCTATGTAAAAACAGGTAAAATGAATGAAGGCCCTATACATCATAAAGGAATAACAAAGAGCACAAATTACTTTTGTTTGGCATTCAAGATTATCTTTCAGGAGTTCATCAGTGCCTGGTGCTCTGGTGATTGGCATGCTATAAATACTTATGAATCCAAGGGCATGGCTACACTTGCAGATATAGAGCACTGAGTTAAACCAGCCGTAGGAGAGTGCGGTAGGGAAAGCGCTGAGTGTGTTCACACTGTCAGCTGCAAGTGCACTGGTGTGACCACATTTGCAGCAGCACATTATGGACAGCTATTCTACAAAGCACCTCTTTACATTCTGGTGCTGTGGATTGTGGGAAGCGGGCAGGGCATTCTGGGTCCTGTCCCAACACCCTGTGATGCATCATTTCACATCCCAGGAATCCCTGCGCTTCTGTCCATATTTGGCACCATCTTTCAATGGTTTTTGTACTGCACTCTCTGTCTTCCCTTTCAGTCTGTGGGAATGGATCCTGAAGTGCTGAGAAATATACTGATGGGTCTCACGAATGGCAGTCGAGTTTCTCCTTAAGCTACGAGCTGACAGTGAGGAGTCCAAGGAGGATGTTGACTCGCATAACGCATATGACAGGAGAAAGCTTGTGGCATTCACAGACATGCTCACCGCGGTGGGATGCCACTTTTGGGCTCGGGAAACAAGCACTGAGTTGTGGGATCACATAGTCATGCAAGTCTGGGATGACAAGCAGTGGCTGCAGAACTTTTGGATAAGAAAAGCCACTTTCAGAGACGGTCTTATGAGCTTGCCCCCTACCCTGTGGTACAAACACATGAGATTGAGAGCTGCCCTGATGGTGGAGAAGCAGGTGGCTATTGCAATCTGGAAGCTGGCAACTCCAGACAGCTATCAGTTGGTCACTAACCAGTTTGGGGTAGGATAGCCGACCATTGGAATTGTGTTGCTGCAAGTTTGCAGGGCCATTAGTTGCATCCTGCTCAGAAGAACCGTGGCATGTATGACATTGTGGCTGACTTTGCACAAATGGGTTTCCCTAACTGTGGAGGGGTGATAGATGGGACGTATATTCCAATTCTGGCACCAGCCCACTTAGCCTCCAGGTAAATTTATCAGAAAGGGTATTTCTCTAGGATTCTTCAGGCACTTCTGGATCACCGTGGGCGTTTCATTGACATTAATGCAGGCTGGACCAGAAAGGTGCATGACGCATGCATATTTTGGAACACTGGCCTTTTCAGGAAGCTGCAAGCTGGGACTTTCTTCACAGACCAGAAGAGCACTGTAGGGGAAATTGAAATGGCCACTGTAATCCTTGGAGACCCCGCTTATCCTTTAATGTTATGGCTCATGAAACCCTACACAGGGAGCCTTGACAGCAGCAAGGACCAACTCAACAACAGGCTGAGTCACTGCAGAATGACTGTGGAGTGTTCTTTTGGCCAAGGGAAGGGTGAAAAATTCACTGGGACATGGACCTCAGAAGTTCAACTCCTAGAGGCTGAATCTGAACAGCCAGAGTGCAGGGCTATTAGAGGGGCCCAGTATGGGACTGTAAAGATTAGGGATGCCCTGAGGGAGCAATTTGAGGCTGAAAGCCACCAGTAATGTTTGGTGCCCTGCTTGGGAGTGAAGTGTAGTGGTTCCAATGTTAGCGGGAATCTACATATGCTACACTGACTTGCAGTGCCTTTTGACTGCATTATGTATCTTTTACTTAATGCAGTAATAAATAATGTTTTCAAAGCCAAGACATTCATTTATTGGGGGAAAAAACACAACTGCTTAGAAAACAGAAAGGGCAAGAGGGTGGTGGGGTGGAACAGTACAATCACAGATTTGCATATGTCCCATTATCATACTCAGCCTTCCTGTGTCGAGTGCTGTGCAATAAGTGCTGTACTTCAGACAACCAAATCAACTAGCTGTCAGAACAGGTCTCTTTTTCAATGCTTCATATATGCTACACAAATCACGGTTACCAAAACTGGTCTGCAAATCAATGAAAAACTAAATCAAAAATTAACAGAAAACTGCAAATTTTAAGGAAAATGGACACTGCAACCAACTCTTTATGCATGCAATAATATAGTGAATTATGGAGCAACTCAAAGGGGGGTTTTTTGGTTATCCTGAATGACATTCTTTTATAAATCACATGGCTCTTGGGAGACTTAAAGGATGATTGAGCTAATAGAATTAAACTTTTGATGTGATAGGAGTTCGGTCAGAATGTCTATAAAAAATCTCCAGTTCTGGTAAAACATATTTTTCTCCTCTGCATTCTACCAGAAGAACTAAAATGCATCAATGGAAAATTTAGAAACTGACTTAATCTGTTCTCTTTGTCTGAATATATCTCTCTAGATCTTCCACTTCATTCTGCCAGTGTGATAATTTTACATAATCCATGTGGCCTGAAGCCTCAGAAATTAAAGACCTCTTTATTGCCACCTGTTGGTGAAATGGGAGAAGACTGGCCCAGAGCTGCTTAAAAACTACAGCTGGGGAGGGGCTCCACTGGGAACAAACCTCTCTGGCAACATCTCTTGGAGAGCAAGGAGATTGTATGTATGTATAAGTGGATGACAGTGTACCGTACCATAAAAGCTTTATCAGTATGCATTTTGCATGGGTCTCATTGCACACAGAAGATAAACCACAAGTAAGTTATGTAGATCACACTAGACAATCACTGGTATAACTATTAAATCACGGAGTTCTGTATACGTTACATAAGTTACAACTCAACACCTCAGGGATGTTTTAGAGAGGGCTTTTTTTTAAAAAAAAATATAACTAGATTGGATTATTTCTCATTCCTCCAACTGCAAAACAAGGTGCCTCAATCACCATGAGCTCAAGTGTACAGGGCTCTCAGAAAAACCATAAACACCATTAAAAAATGACTCTCATAGCTTTGCCATACCTAACGATATCAGAACTTTAAAATCTATTTTGGTTGATTCTTCTGGTCTGAATGCTGGATCCCTCTGAGAAGTTAGAAATCTCCCCTTCTTAGAGGTATAAAGTTCCCATTTGTAGACTTGCACATCCCAAGGCTAAGCTATCATACCTTAAACTTGTCATTGGTGCAGAACTGAATATTGTCATTTCTAGTTGTTAGGCCAATGCAGGAATGAGGAGGAGGATTCCTTACCTGGGAAATAAAAATGGTAGTTGCTTACCTGTAACTGGAGGATTTTTAAGATGTGTGGCCCCTATCTGTATTCCTAATGTGCTTACAACACACATTATGTGCCAGAAATTTCTATTAAGCTGTGTCTGTTGGCCTGCACATCTGCAGTTCTCCTCATGCTCCAAACTCAGAGTATAAAAGTCAGTGTGGACCAATGCTTCTCCAGTTTCTTTTCTTACTGTGACTCTGGCTATGATCTCTATGAGAAGGGACGGAGGGCAGGGAGAGGAACACTGTTAGAGCCCACATATCTTGAAGAAACTCCAGTTACAGGTAAGTAACCTCCATTTCTTCTTCAGGTGACGACCTCTCTGTGTATTCCACACATGGGAGGTTAGTAAGCAGTAGTCAAACAAGAGGTGGGTGCGATGATGCAGCTGTTATGTCTGTGTGTAGTACGGTTGTTCCCACTGTTTTAGCTCTAGTAGAAGACTAGACTAAAATGTAGTGTGTTGTGAAGGGTATAAGGTGCTTCAGGTAGCCACCTTACATATTTCAGGTAAAGGTATATTTCACAAAGGTTCTTTGTGACCAGATGGAATGCACTCTCTTGGGTACCAGTGGTCCGCTGGGTAGCAATATTTGGAAGGAGTGGGACATTTCCAATATTTTGTTGGTTGTTTCCCTTGTGGGCTAAGCCTCATATGCAGCATCATCAGAGTCACCTGATGAAATGATAGGCTCTTGGTTCTACCAGTGGTACTCATGGGAGGATGTTTCAGGTTGTAGATGTAGTAGGAAAGGATACTCTTCTCTTCAGGGTGGTTTCCCCAGGTGTAGGGATCTCTCTAATAAGAGCCACACCAGACATCAGTGGTGATTTTGGGTAGGACAGATTGAAATTTGGTGAAGTAAAGGCTTTCGTCTTCCCTGATGCGTGGGGTGGGAGGACACCTGAGGAAGGTACTGGAGGATCTGGGTCATCTGAATGTCTAGTGTTCAGGCAATCCCACATGGAGAACATCAGAACCATCAGATGGAGTCCCGGCATTGAACTCTTACATGGAACTGTTGGGTACCACTTCTTAGGTTTGTGGCTGAGAACTGGAACGAGTACCATCTGATCCTTCTTCCTTGGTGCCTTTCCTTCTTAGCCAAAGATTTATGCAGATCTAATTCTTTAGGATCCAGACACAAAGACTTGTCTGACTTTGACCTAGACGGGAATGTATCCTTTTTCCTTAGAGGCAAATCTGGAAGGAGATTTGTCCTTACACCTATGTTCATGTCCTTGACTCTCATGAAAGAATTTCTTAGGCTTCAGAGTTTTTGCCTTGTCTCTGGTGGAGTGCTGCTCACCATCTGGGACCATTGTACAGGTATTTTCCCAGACTGAATC
This sequence comes from Dermatemys mawii, assembly GCA_007922305.1. Classification (NCBI taxonomy): domain Eukaryota; kingdom Metazoa; phylum Chordata; order Testudines; family Dermatemydidae; genus Dermatemys; species Dermatemys mawii. The sequence continues at coordinate 305,997 of ML677337.1, forward strand.
TGAATGGAGAGTACAGCCTGCTCCATGAAGTATTTCTACAAATATTAGTTCTCATCCCTTATGAGTTCAGGGAGGAAAGGAATGGCAGATATTTCACTTGGTGGCAACATGAGCCTCCCCAAGCAACAAAGCAGTACTGGTGCTTGTAACCATCAGAGAAGGAACAGGGGCAGGAGACACAGTTCTTGAACCTGGAAACTCTTGACATTAGTTCCTCTTCAGAGGAAGTAGCTCCCCGGGATGGGGAGAAATAAATTAACCATGTGAACTATAAATACACTAGAACATTAAAATATTAAACAATTAAAAACTATTGAAAAATGTATTCATAGGGTCACAATAAGGAAGACTGAAGTAGACACACAAGGAATGGGGGTGGCTTCTGTCCACATGTCCTTTATACTCTCAGTTTGGAGCGCCAGGAGAACAATTGCATGTGTGCAAACCAACAGATACTACATATTAGAAATTTCTAGACTCGGGTGCATGGTGCACATGTGTACACATATGTAGAATACACATAGGAAACATCACTTGAAGAAAAATCAAATCTCTCTGGAAGTTTACAATGCATGGTACTAACTTTAGTGAGGCTCTGAACTAGGATCCATGTCTAGGGTTCGCCTTGCAGAATTAGGGTCCGTAGTATTTTGTTAATAGTACTGTATTCTGTAGTTAGCCTTTTTGGCATCAGCCACAACTTAATAAATTGGCAATAGATACAAACTCTAATGGAATATCTGCCTTGAAGCTCAACATCTGAAGACTCAGTTTTTTAAAAACTGATTCTCTGCAAAGTTCTTCTTAATACTTATGTGCAATGGTTTAAGCACAATCCCAATGAAAAAGATTTTTGAAATGTTCTTGAAATAGATTCAGCTCTGAATGTATCTATATTAATACACTTTTCCTTGGATTATATAAGTTATGTCTTGGAACATATTATTCCTTCAGACAATATAGCTTGCTGTGAATGCATGTAAGTCCTTTAGTTTTCAATTCTTCCATTTACTTGCAGAGTCCTTGGAGACCCTTAGTACATCCAGCCTACTCCCTCCACATCAGTAATCATAATAATGAAAATTTTGAGGGCATTTTAAAACAAGTAATTTAAAATGGAATTAGACTGTACAAACAATCTTTTCAGGCACTCTGTCTGGCTTTGCAGCTGTGGATGTGAATACCTGTAAAGGAAATTTGAATTTTCTGATAGAGGCATTATCTGTGAATAAGGATGTTGAAAAGGAACATTCTATTGCGGTGAGGGAGAAGGCAATAAAATATATATTTTTAATTATAGGTAAACTGTTAAAAAAATCCAAGTAAAGTAATCATTGAATTATCAGAACTCTTTTACATTAAACTCTAATATTCTGTGCTCCTATTCTCCCCATTTTTAAGAAAATAATTTCATGTTTTATAGCAGGCACCTTATGGCATCCAATCTGGTTAACAATACTTAACTGTTTCTATTATAAACTGTATTTTCAGATAAGCATATCTTTGTGCAACATTCAGTATGTGGGGGGCAACATATTTCAAAGGAAATTCATTTGGAAGGTCTGAGCAAAATATGGTCCAGCCAATTCCAAGTGACAGATGAGTGGGGCGGGGGAAGACATCAATCCCATTTATATAAAAATTACTGCTATTTTTTCCTTTTAACATGCTAACAGGTTAAATGGCTGAAAGTTGTCTAGTTAGCCTGATAACATGCCTCCTTATGGAGCAGTGAACAGAGCCTTGATCTGGAAAAAAACAGGGTTATCATATTTTGCCAATCAAAAAAAAGAGGACAGGGGGTGTGGCCTAGCCCCACCTCCTCCTTCCCATGTCCTGCCCCCCTCAGAATGTCCAACTCGCCCCCCACTTGTCCCCTAACTGCCCCCCAGGACCTTATCCCCTAGCTAAGCCTCCCTGCACCTTGCCCCAAATGCCCCCTCCTGAGACCCCCCCACCCTAACTGTCCCCCAGGATCCCACCCCCTACCTAAGCTTCCCTGCTCCTTGCCCCCTGACTGCTCCCTCCTGAGCCCCCCCCCCCCGCATCCTAACTGCCCCCCAGGCCCTCACCCCATACCTAAAAGTCCCATCTCCTTGCCTTGACTGCCCCCCTCAGAACCACCGATCCATCTAACCCCCCACTTCCTGTCCCTTGACTGCCCCTCCAGAAATTCTCTGCCCCTTCCCGCCCCACCCCTCTTACTGTGCAGCTCAAAAAAGCCTGTGGGGCTCTGCTCTCAGCCCGATGCTGCCACACTCCACAGCTCAACTGTACAGCCCGGTCCCACATGCTCAGTAGCACGGGAGCGAGCAGCAGAGCCCAGCAGCTCCGAGAATGCAGCGGGGAGGGAGGAGGAAAGGGGGAAGGGAGCTACAGCTGCCAGAATCTGCCAGTGGGAGAGGGAGAGTCCGGAGGCTTTGACTGCGGGAGCCCAACGCCGCGCTCTGCACCGGGTGGAATCCCGGACATTTTTAGACTTTTACGAATTCCCCCCGATGCTATATTTCTCTCAAAAAGCCGGACATGTCCGGGAGAATCTGGATGAATGGTAACCCCAGCACAAAACTGATTTTGATTTGATTAAGTATAAGCATTGGAAAATTGCTTTTTGAGCATGCACAGTACAGTGTGGCTTTTTTTCCTCGGACTTTCTTAAATGCCTTAAGGAACGGTGAATTGCATAAAGTTTTTGACAGTAGCTGAGAGTGCATTTAAAGGCCTAAAAGTGATTTGAAAGTTGTACTAAGTGAGTGGTGGGGATGGGCTGAAACCAGGCATGCGTTAGTCTGTCATTTCCAAAAGAGTTACAGAGCACTTTAAATTTGAAGTTGAAAATTAGCTTCTGATTTTTGCATGTACAAAAAGTGCAAAACATACTTATCCTCACAACAAAATAGACATGTGTGTGCGAAAAACAGGTCATGAGTTTTGAAGCTTAACTTGTGCATGACTAAGCTAACGTCCACTGGTATATGCCAATGTGGGGTTTGTATGCATATAAAAGAAGGCTGGCTGAAAGTATGAACCTTAAGTTTGAGGATAAAATCAGTTATAGAATGTTCTGTGACCTCAAACAATCCCTCAGATCTCTTCATTCCTGCCTATGAAACCAACATATGTACCTACCTCCCATTTACAGCTTCTTCCCTTAAATCTGAGCAACTGGCTCCTGGCTTTAAACCTGACTATATTTCTCTAAACCCCATAAGGGTTTCTTTTGTCCATCCAGGCTCATTCCAGCTCACACCCTCCACATAGCAACCTTTAATGTTCTTTTGTAGAGTCTAGCTGAATCCTGTTGGCACCACTTTAAATCTCTGAATGATTAGTATGTAGGGTGACCAGACAGCAAGTGTGAAAAAGCAGGACAGAGGTAGAAGGTTAATAGGAGCCTATATAAGAAAAAGCTCCAAATACTGGGACTGTCCCTATAAAAATTGGGACATGTTTACTATATAAAGCAGCTGCAACTTCCTATCCTTAGAGCACATACGCAATATTGGAAGCAGTAATGCCCAGTAAAGAGGAAAAAGATGGATGGATGGATAAGGGCGAATCACAGATTTCAGATATCAGTTCATATCCAGACATTTGGATACTTTATCAGATCCATTTTACTGTTTACCTGGAGTCTCATCTTTTGTGGTCCATTGGTCTGTCACAACACTCCAGTGTTTGGCTATACAGTTCATCATTACAGCAGTGACTGTGATGTTGCAAACTCTAAACTATGACACCACTGCAGGAATCAAGTGAGAGGAGCAGGTTGATTATAAACGCCACAAATATCATTGACCACACTGAGGAAAGCAATATAGGTATTGTAAAGTGCTTGGCAGTTAATTCAAGTTTTGATGAAACATAGCATTTTCAGAGTTTGTCAACATGGGACAGTGGTTCTTTAAGGAACACTGAACCATTCCCTGTTCATCAATGGCAAGTTCAGAGCTCCTGCCATTAGAACTAATGCATTTTGCAATTGTAGTTATTACTAGAAAATATTAACCTCGAGCCTAAAGAACAGCACATTTATCTAGCAGCATTGGCTATTACCAGTGGTAAAGCTGGAGCAGGAAAATAGGATTCTTAATCCTGCCATTTGAATTGATTGGTGTATGAACAATAACTTACTGCTTACATTAAATATAAAAAGTAATATTGAAGAGATGTGTAAAACTGGCTTTAATTTCAGTGATAAAGCTAAGAAATAAAGCCCAGACAAATAAGAAAACTCTCAAATTAAGGTTTATATTGCCACATCCTCCTGATTTCATGTTGTACATTTAACAAAAACACAAATTGTAATACATTAATAGGTTTGGAAGGATTAGATTTTTATTGGTGAATATGGATTTCACCATACACACAAACAGATAAAAAATATTTCCATCGATAACTGAAATTTACATTTAGGCAAAGTATGAAAAATACTGTTGAGAACTTATTGGAGTTTAATTTAAAGATATCTAATTTGCATATTTTGACCATTTCCATTTCAACAGTTATAAAGGTTTAGAATGTGTATACTGTTATTAAATAATTCTGACACCTCTCCCCTCTCTATCTAATCCCTCCCATAATTTCCCACAACTGTAAATATTTAAATAGACACAAATGGGGAAATGCTTAAAACCCATAATTTTGCACAACTGTGAAAATCTGAATCAATATAAATAGAAAAAAAATGCTTAAAAATAAATGGATAGCCTTAAATATATATAAAAAATCTAATTCTGCCAAATTTATGTAAAGGTTTACCTTCACCGCAGAAAGTGGAAAAAGCAATTACTATGTACTCTAATGTAACAGAATTAACACTTCTGTAGAAACCCTGAGCCAGATTGACTGCCTCTGGCAGCAGGAGGTGTAAATTCCCCCTTGCAGGAGAAGATGGATTGGCCCCAGTGGGACAGCTTTAGTTTGCAAGCTTTAGATAACTTTGTTATCAGGTTTGGCAGAGTGATGATGAATCTATGCATCCCCAACTGTTCTGGCTAACTTCCACCATTGCTCCACTGAAGTCTCCCTAAGCAGAGGGGAAGCTATTGTTGTCTTGCAAGTTGCAACACTGTATTCTTCTTGCCTGCAGATATTTCACTGTTGAGGTCTCAGCCCTGTGGCATACATTAGCAGAAGAAGCCAACAGAGCGCAGCAGTGAAAGTCAGACATTCACAATTGGTTGACTTTGTGTACTTGTTTTTTCATTCTTAACATTGCATTAGCATTCTTATAAAAAAAATTAGTGAAATTACATTTTTGAGAAAAAGACGAAGATCAAGGACCGCTAAGCCACTTTAGGGCGCCTTAAGTGCTTCTATAAAACTATATCAGACTCTGCATAGTGACAGCACTGCTAAATATCTTTGACAGTTCTTCCTGTTATTAACTCAAATGGCCTTAAACATTTGAAAAGCCGTGGCCTTAAATATTTATGCACAAATAACCTGTTCTAAATATTCAAATAATTGACTTACTTGAAAGTTGGATTGCTTTTCTTTTTATGGTCCCACTCCTGCAAATATTTATGCAACTGCTCAGCATTACACATATGAAGTCATTGAAATCAACCGGACTGCTCACATGAATACAATTAAGAACTTATGAATTTCCTTGAACAGCTATGGGAGGAGTAGGAAACAAGTCATTTCATTTTTCTATCTCCAGCTTCATCTGAGTTAAGTGAACACAAACCTTCAGTTGGAACACATTGGAAAATTGCGGGGGCGAGTTTACACATGGTAACTCCAAACTGGCTGAACTAAATTTGGTAAAACTTTAGGCTGAAATGAAGCATGAAAAGTATCCGTCCAAAATGAATTATATGAAAAAGTTAAATTTGCATCTCGACCTACCTCTATTTTATCTTGTACATATTTGGAAAAATAAAATTAAAAAAAAAAGAAGGGAAGAGAATCAATTGAAGATTATAGAAGCTCTCAAGAAATTAGAACCTAAATATACTGGGAATGGTTATTTCCCTGTATATCTACTATAAAAGGTCTGTACTTTTTTCTATTAGAAAATGTGCTTTGGAATAAGCCAAGCTTTCTGTCTACATAGAATATTTAAAGAAATTATTTTATGTATTATGAAGAGTACCTCTTCCTTTTGAAGAGATTTTTATCAGCTTAAAAGGTGTTTATTCAATAAAAGTGCCCTGACACAGAACACAAAATTCTGATGCAGAGGTTTTAATGTGTAATTGTAGCACTGTTCCCTGAATGACCCTGTTTATGAGAAGCAACACTTTTAGCCTTGATACAGGAAAACATAATACTACATTACTTCATTTTAGCAAAAGAATGTGTGTCAAAGAGACCTGCTCTTCTCACAAGCCAGAGAGCATTCTTATGTTTGGAGATAATGTACCTGAATCTGTAGGGATTAAATCAGGGCATCTCTAGTTCATATACAATGACAACGATCTTCATTAACCAGAGTTGTGGATCATACATTTTACAATATTTCAACATAACATTACAGCTTTCATATATTCTTGGTATTTCAAAGACTGGAAAGGAGGATTAGGCCTCCTGTACAATATAACGACTAATATATAGGACTGTCAAGCCATTAAATAATCGTGATTAATCACACTGTTAAACAATAATAGAATAGCATTTATTTAACTCTTTTTGGATGTTTTCTACTTTTTCAAATATATTAATATACTTTTTCAAATATATTGATTTCAATTACACCACAGGATACGAAGTGCACAGTGCTCACTTTAATTGAATTGTCTCATTAGACTGACCTCACACTTAATAAGGCAACTCACATCTTTTCATGTATTCATACCTGCTCCTGTATTTTCCACTCCATGCATCTGATTGCAGTTGGTTCTAGCCCATGAACGCTTATGCCCAAATAAATTTGTTAATCTCTAAAGTTCCACAGAGACTCCTCATTATTCTATCAATAGACTCTCTCCTAAGAGAGAGTCTATTGATAAATAATCCATGTGCTTCCCTGCAGCAATCAGCTTGCCCCATCTCTTAATTTAAAAACTGCTCTGCAACCTTTTTAATGTTAAATGCCAGCAGTCTGGATCCACTTTAGTTTGGGTGGAGCCCATCCTTCCTGTATAGGCTCCCCCATCCCAAAAGGTTCCCCAGTTCCTATTAAATCTAAACGCCTCCTCCATACACCATCATCTCATCCATGCATTGAGATTCTGAAGATCTACCTGCCTACCTGGCCCTGAGTGTAGAACTGGAAGCATTTCTGAGAATGTTACCACAGAGGTCCTGGATTTCAGTCTCTTTCCTAGCAAACTAAATTTGGCCTCCAGGATGTCTGTCCTATCCTTCCCTATGTCAGTGGTACCTACATGTACCACCTCTACAGCACTACACATAAGTCTATCTAGATGCCTCGAGAGATCCGCAACCTTCGCACCAGGCAGGCAAGTCACCAAACGGTTCTCCTGGTCATCACAAACCCAGCTATCTATGTTTCTAATGATTTAATCTCCCATTACTGACACCTGCCTTTTCCTAATGACTGGAGTTCCATTCCTCAGAGAGGTAACCTCAGTGTGAGAGGATACCCCAACACCATCTGAAAGGAGTGTCCCAATTATGGGAAAGTTTCCCTCCGCTCCCGTGGACTGCTCTCCTTCCCTGAGCCTTTCATCCTCCTTAACAGCACAGAGGTTCTCTGACTGGAGGTGGGACAAATCTACACTGTGCCAGAAAGCCTCAACATATCTCTCTGCCTCCCTTAGCTTCTCCAGTTCCGCCACCCTGGCCTCCAAAGGTATCTCTGAGGGCCTGGTATCTCTGAGGGCAAATCTTTCTTTTCTATTTCAAATATATACTGCCTATTTCTCTGTCCTTTTATCTGAGAGACAGATAGCTAGATGTATGTGTTAGACAGACAAATCAATTGTATACTTTGTCCCTTAATTTCCTTTCCCCCCCCAACATTTTAATTAAATGTATTTTTCAGTTACTCTGATGAACGATTCCATTCTAAATCTTTTTTAAAAAAAATTTAAGGCATTGATTTTGGGTCATTTTTCTTCAGTATTTATTAATGTCATTCCAGATTTTCTCATTTACATGCTATATGTGTGATTAATAAGTGTACAATAGAATATTGCTCCTAAGTGTGAATTTTTTTTGTCATTGTGAAACACCCCACATAAAATATTACATACTAATTAAAAACATGCAAATATAGATCAATTTTACAAATGCACACAAATTCATTGTGAATCTATCAAATATTTTAAGTACTATTCCTAACAAACAAAACAGACTTTGTTAAAGTCAAGTATTTTAGTGTGAAAAACTAGATATGTGGACTAAGGGTGGCAAGGGCCATCAGTGTGGTGGTGGTTGTAATTTTCAGCTAGAAGTATATGAAGAAACATTAGTCCAGACCTACTAAATGTACAAGAGATATTACTTAAAGCATTTATAACTTCTGAACTATTTCTCCCCCTGACAATATTTTCCTAGTTTCTTCATAATATTAAGTGACTGAAGTTATAAGGGAAGTTAAGCTTTGGAATAAATTTCCAAGGAAGGTTGTGAAATCCTCATCAATTAAGGTTTTTAAGAAAAGGTTGAATAAACACCTATCGGCTATGATCTATGTTTACTTGGTCCTGGCACAGCTCAGGGGGCTAGACTTGATTTCTCAGAGTCCCTTCCAGAATTTCTAGGCTATTGTAAGTTTGCTATTTGTGCTGTAAATGAGGCTATGCCTTTAAAGCCATTTGGGTATTAAAGCTGGTGCTGAAAGGAATGGCTTGCTGGGAACGTGACACCATTGCTCTGGAATCTACACTGTTGTTCTTTGGGTGGAGTTTAAGGTACTGGTTATGATCTAAAAGCTCTAAGTGGTCCTTTGTTCTGAAAAAGCCTGAATTTAGTGACTTTCCGGTCATGATCCAAAGCCATTTCTTTTATACGGATTTTGGAGAGGACTGAGGTTAAATTCCTGCAATGAAGGGAGAGTAGAAAGGAGCTTTTGGGAGCTAGTTAACTGACAGAGTTATTATTCTTGTCTGAATGTCTTCTTGTTGGAGCTCTCTTTATAAAATTGGGACTTCTGATCACCCTAGATATAATAGGGACAGTCCCGATTTTGGGCTCTCTCTTACATAGGCTCCTATTACCCCCATCCCGATTTTTCACACTTACTGTCTGGTCACCCTAATTATATCATGAAAGTAATTGTCAGCATGACTGCAGTCTTTGTATAGAAACTTATTTGGTAAACTAAAATCTTTCACTTGCCTATAAAATACATGATACTAAGCAGTGCCCAAGGTAAAACTGTCCCCTATAGTTTTAATTTATTCCAGGACTGAGTGGCAGAGAATCAGGAAGTACAATCAGCTGCTTGTCAGCTAGGGCACTCCAAAGTGTCCCCCTATTCTTGTCTGCACATATTCCTTCCCAGAATCTCATAGGAAGGAGAGTAAAAATTTTCTACCACTGTCTATTTTTCCTGGCAAAAGTGGGAGGGCAGAAATCCCTTCTCAAGACCAAAACTTTACAAGAATGTCTGTAATGCAGTCAACATTGCAGACTCTGGATTATCTGAACCTTCTAACTATCCAATGTTTGTTCACTTGTTGTTCTTCAACAGGACGACATTGGCTTGAACAGCCAAGCATCTTGAATTTAGCAAATTCTTAATGTAGATATGTTTAGTTCTTTCACAATAGCTTTTCTTTAGATTAAAATAATGGAAATTAGAAAAAAATGAGTATTTGGATAGTATTCATACTATAATACTGCAATATTGAATATAATGATACTGTATGAGAAACCTCATTATGTGAATCAGAGTGCATTGCTATTACCAAAATAAAAATCATGGTTCAAGATCAAGGGCAGATAGCAAAGAATGGTGAGAAGAGGAGTGGAAAAGCCAGAGCACTTTTTTTTCCTCCTGGTAAATATAGTTACTCAGATTTGAATGCAATTATGCTTATCTTCACCATGCTCAATGAATGTAAATTTCTTGCCTCTACCCTTCAAATGTAAGTGCTTAAGTTAAGATTGAAGACTGACAGAATCCCTATGGAAGTGTATAGTACTGTTCCTCATAAAGGAGTGCTATTTAAAAAATATATACATTATACACAGAGGGGGCCCAGTCAGGTAAAAGACCCCATTGTACTAGGCACAGTGCACACATGTATTAAAAAGAGTCCCTGACTCCAAAAAATTATGGCTGGCAAGTTCAGCCAAAAGCTATCAAATTTCTTTTGGCTCCTCTGAAAAAATCCCATCTTTTAACTGAGTATATGATAAGAGGGAACAGGTGGGGAAAAAAAATACATGGACTCCGGGCAAGTTAACAGGGGAAATGGTTGTTTGGGATGATAAGTAGCTGTCTGAATACATCAACTGCCTAACCATTGTAACTACTAGCAGGTCCTCACAATGATGGGAATTGTAGGTGCTGTCAGAAACAGGTCCTATTGTACTAAAAACAATTTTTTTAAAAAACCCACTTTAGATCATAACTCAAACGTTACCACTGACCGTCCACAGCACGTGATATGAATTGAACCAATCAAGCACTATCATTTTAGTACCATTAACTTACATATTGGCAGTCTCAGCAGAGAGACCAAGCATTCAAAGGCAATTGAAATTGAAGGACCTTTCCATGCTATACAGGATCTGTTCACAAGTAGGTCTGTTAATCAGGCATTTTTAAAACTAGGGGATTCGCATACATTAATCAAGTTTTGCCCATTGCTATAAAATAAGAATTGTTTTTTCCCCTTGCAGTACTTCAAGTGGAGTGAACCTGCATGGTACTAGATTGTCTTATTACAGCAAAATGAACTAAAAATGATTTTATGAAGGGCTGCAGTTCCGGAAACTCTGAACATAACATGCCTGTATAAACACAGAAGCTGAATCAGTGTATCCTTTTTCAACCGCAAGGCATTTGCCTCCTGATTGTCAGTACATCATACTGAAGATTTTGAGATGCAAGAGTTACCAAAATAAGGTGTTTGCCACGCTTTTAAAAATTGCAAAGACCTGAAGATGACATATAGCATTGCACATTGAATAATGAGTTGGGAAATCTGTTAAACCAAGGCAATGATTTATCACAAATAATCCAAACCAGTGCCCACAAATGAGATACTTTTTGTGTAGTCCATGATAAATGTATGCATAGGAAAGATTAATCTAAATTTAAAGCACAGTATCCGGCGTATGATAGATTACCTTGGTTACATGAGGGGTTTGGAGGAGGGGGGGGTGTTTGTTTTTTCTTGTCTGAAAATGTAAAATAAGTTTACTGAGCTCAAGCATGAAAACAAGCAACTTTTTAAATGCACACCACATCATATAGATTCAGTTGAAAGGGAGATGTTACTGAATTCTTGGGTCTCCAGCTGTAATGATACAATAATGGATTTTCTGGAACATTGCAATGAAATAAAGAAACATGCTTAGAAAACAGTATGAAGAAAACCCCAATTTGTATTTTATTGTATCATAATTAATAACAAATTGCATTTTGTTGGCCAGATACTACTACTTGACAAAGATTTGTCAAGATTCTAGTGATTAAGACACTAAGGCTGGATTGTTCTTGGCTCTCACGGAGACAAAGGAAATTTTCTCCGCTGCCCATCTGTGAACTCCACAGCACTGCAGTGTCTTGGCTCAGTGGAGTACCTACAGTGGTCTTACCTACTCCAAAGACAGAACTGTGAATCTTTTAGTGGCAACCACTGTGGCTCATTCTCTCACTTAACCTATTACCTTGTATGAACTACACAGTGCTGATTCTTTTTCTTCCTCCTCTTCCAGTTCTTGGTTCATTACATGTGTAATGATGTCAAAGACTCACTGGTGCGGCACTTCCTGCTGGTTGTCCAAGAATTAGCTCTTTTCCAGCTTGGAGCGTCCTGCGCTGGCCACTGGCTCACCTGCTTCAGGCCCTGTGTCCCTCCCAGACCCCAGTGCCCTTTTCCCTGGGGTTCTGACCCCTACAGTACCCCCATGCTCTAAGTCTCCCCTCTAAGGGGAACCCCCAACCCTCTATCTCCACCTTGCCTCAGTGGCTACTGCCAGCCACCATCATTGGGGTAGACTGCAGTCTGTAATGGCCACTCATCATTGGCAGGGAAGGTTTGGACCAGCTGCCTCTGCCTAACCCCGGACCGCACCTCTACAATCCCAGCACCTTCTTCAGGCCCTGCTCCAGGCTTTCAGCCTGGGGAGTTGCCAGGCCAGAGCTCCCCAGCTCCTCCTCCAGCACTGCTCTGTCTCAGCCTATATCCTGCGCTCCCCCGCAACCAGGTACTGAGAGAGAGAGAGAGAGAGAGAGAGAGAGAGAGAGAGAGACCTCCAGCCCTGGCCCACAGCTCTCTTATAAGGGCCAGCTGGTCCTGACTGAGCTGGCCACAACTGTGGCTGCTTCCTCAATCAGCGCAGTTAGGCTGTTTTTAATCTCTGTTCTTCAGGAGTGGGGCAGCCACCCCACTACACACCCTCCCCTTTAAAACTATCTCCCCAGCTTCCCTCTTAGCTGGGCCCACAGGTTTTCTATTATGAGGAGTAACCTGCATCCCTCCTCTACTGTTTGGGTCCCCACTGTAGCCCTCTCAGCTCCCCCATAGGATCCCTTTTCTATCTGGGACCTCTGTGCCCCAGACAGACTCCCTGGTAGGGCTCCAGCCTTCTCTATCCCTCTACCCTGGTCAAGCTCAAACTGGGCCCATTGGTCAGCAGTCCCCCTTTTTCTTACGGGGCAGTGCCTTTTCATATGGCCCTCATTGTGGCACTGGAAGCACCTCCTGTGCCTTCCCTTTGCCACAGTCTTACCACAATTTGTTTTGGGCTTAGCCCTTCCCTCAGGGCTGGCCTGTAGGGGCACTCCCTCTTCATTTGCCCAGGCTCCTTACAGGCCCAACAAATGTGCCTCCCCCGCTACCCCATTACCCTCACAAGGGGCACTCCCTCAGTTCTCTTTTTATCCAGGTGGGGTCTCTGTGCCCCAATCCAGTAGAGGCACTCCCTTCTAAAGTGTCCCTGGCACCCACAGGCAAAACAGTCTTTAGGCCTTGGCACCAGCATCCTGCCTTCGGTGCCTGGCCTCCCATAAGGTCCATGTGCCCTCCCCTGCAGCAGCTGAAGCAGTCTCACTTGCTACTCAGCAAGCTGGGCCACACAGGCTCTCCAGTAACAGTTCATCTTTCTCAGGTCTCTCAGATCCGGGCAATAGTCCCACAGTCCCTGCCCTATCCCTTGTAGCAGGGACTGACTGTCAATGTCCACATTCTCTACTGCCTTGTAGTATGTGATAATTCATGTAATTTAGGAGTTTAGAGGTGACCGTGGGATTGAGACAATACAGTGCACTAAGTCAACTTCTCTGCAATCTAGTTATGGAGTTTGATTCTCCTAATCTAATATGGTGAAACACAGAAAACTGTTTACTGAGATCTAGCCCCTTTGGCTGACACAAAAGAGGAATTGTTAAATATGGTAGCAGACTGGGATCTATGTTTGAAGGCCATGGTTTGAAGATAAACACAAAGACAACTGAACTTATGTAAATAGGGAAAGTAGAAGAAGAGCTATTGACTAAAGTTTCAGGAGAGAGCTAAAGCAAAGGAAAGAATTTGTGAACTTGGGAAGTACACTTAGTGCCATTAGAGAAAGGTCTGGAGAACTGAGAAGCAGCAGCCAATTTCTATTGGTAACAATGAAAAAAGAATACTGTGGGATTGGCAGTTAAGTAACAAACTGAAAGGAAAAGTATGCAATGTGTGTTTCGTCTCTGCCTGCTGTGTCAAGACAGCACCCAATTTATATAACTGAATACAACACTTTCTAGTTGTTGACTTCCTGTTGATCTCTCAGTGTGTTCTTATCTGACTCTTGTGTGCATCTCAGGCCCTCATCCTGCAAATAAATAATAAATATGTGGAAACAATTACAAATCCCAGTGTAAGAATGTATATATCTGCATAATTGAGACTTTAGATGGTTATATAAAAGATAGTCTGTGGTCTGAGGAATTATTTGTGTACTGTTTGCACTAGTACATAATAATTTGGAATCAAATTGTGAGATGCATACTGTTTTTACTCAGTTTTTCAATGGGAATTGCATTTCCTTGGGTAAGGTCAGATTGAAGATCTCAGTTTTACCCACAGGAGAATGATGTGACTAGTGTGATAATATTTGTAAGCTTTTAGCAGCATGCTGAAGAATGATTGTCTTCTTATGCCTGAGAACACAAGCTCTCTCCACTTCATAAGTCAAGTGGATATAATGGATCACATACGTTATATGAAGTTATGCAGCCTCCTTCTAGCACTGAAGAATTATTTCAATAAGTAAGGTTAATAGTATCTAAAACTTTTCTGGTTAAAAATATTTGCATACTCAGGTTTGTTTTCTTAAGTTGTAAATGGCATACTTCAAGAATTTTAACTTGGAATGGGTGTTTTTGTTGTTTTCTGAGAAATGTCAGCTACAATTGTAAGTTACACTTAATTGGACAACTTATTTTATAGATGCTGAAGGACATGGACATAAATAAGATGATTGAAAATTAGTACAAAAATGTAAAATGATTTGAGGTCCAATTTGCATGAATTTACATCATGAAATTCCTCAGATAATTTTCTTTTCATATAATAAAAAAAATTTGCTCAAGAACCCAAAATAATAAAAAAAAAGATTGTAAATTTTCCTTCCATGCTGGTTTCTAACTACTGTTGACTTTCAGATTAACCCACTGGTCAGAATTTTATAAAATGAGTATTGTTGACATGGATTTTTAATAAATTGTGGAAATACTTGAACAATTATATAGAATTGTTCAGTAATATGTTGTGGTAAGCATTATTTCATTATAGAAACAAGACTTCTCAAATTGGATTTGTGCAACGTCACATTAGAATACTATCGCCTTTCTTCTGTAGACCTCAAAGTGCTTTAAAAAGGTATCATCCCTATTTTACAGATGTGGAAATTGAGGCAGAGTGGGGGATAAAGTAAGTTGCCCTAGGCCATCCAAGCCCCAGGCCAATGCTACCCACTAGCTATGCTGCCTCTCTGGTTTTATAAACTTTGAATAAAATGTAGTCACTCAATCCTATCTTCCAATAAGCAACCATTTATTGCCAAGTATATTATAAAAATCAGCTGTTCCATATATGTGTGGCCTTATGGGCCAGATCCTCAGTTGGTATAAACTGGCACAGCTCCACCATAGTTGATCTAGCCAATGATATATGCAATGGCATGTACATAACCAGAGACCTGTCAGAGGCTCCTCTTTTCACAATGTTATTGTTAAACCTCTTGTTCTTACCTTTCTAGTCTGTCACAGCTATGTATTTCCAGGTGTGCTCATGTGTTTCCTCTTGCTGTTTCCCTTGCCAGTGATGTCAGCCTCATCAACCCCGTTTCTCAGCTTCTTATACTTTAAGCTGCTTAACACAGTAGCTTTGTCAGAATTGCCATGAATCTTTCACGGCACAAGGAGAGTGAAATCTATATTGTGATGCATTTGCATATCATAACTCCTGTGGCAAGGCAAATTCATTTAAGTAGCCTTGTTTGTATTACTGGTGTTTAATTACTGCCAAATATTGTAGGTCTGCTCAGTAGTCTACAATCTAGCTAAAGTCAAAACAACAATATGAAGATCAAGCAACTGACTGAGCCATTGTGTGTATTTCAAAAAATAAATCTAGTGGCTTCAGAAACTTATATAGTTGTGGTGGTGAATTGGCAGCTGTCAGTGTCATTTCTGCTATTCTTCAAATATTAAAAAAATAGTGAAAATGGATGATCATGCACCTACTACCTGGCATGGTTAGGGTTGTCAGAAAAAGTGGTTTAAAAAAAAAATCTGGTGCTTTTGCTGGTCACATATCTAGGATAATGATTTGTCTGGACCAGAAGGCACACATGCTTCTCTTCCTAATGTGAGATGTCTTAATTTTGTTAATATGGTCTTGGATGTCTACCTTGTTTGGACTGGACTCTTAGACTAATACCATTTTGTCATAAATAATTGCCTTACATTTACTTACTGACCTTTAGAATCTCTCATTGTAATCTGCTTTGTCATTATTTGTTATTACAGTAACACCTAGTGTACCCATTGTGGGTAGGTGCTGTGCAGAGTAAATATATATATGTCTCTGCTCTGAAGAACTTAAAATCTTTAGTTATACCCTCAGTGTGTGATGTTAACTTTATCCTCATCACAGCCCTTAACTGACATAGTATGATCAGCATTATCATCATTATTCTCTCTGATAATGACTATTAACATCTGACCTCTGTTTCACTCGTTAATATTCCCATTTCTTCAAGCTGTAGGAATAAAGTCAGTTGTCTCCCTAAAACACAGATGACATGTAGCAGTTGCAAACCTTCCTCTCCAGTAATTAAGCAACTTTCAATAGTACGTTTCCTCCTGATATGGTACGGCAGTTAATAACAGTGGAGTTTCTGAGACTAGCAGTGCAATCAAAGTGTTTATCCTTCAGTGATGGTGATAATTTCCTCTGGCTACCTAGTTTCTAGGCAACAACTAAGCAACTCATTCCCTTTCCCTTAGTCATCATAGCCCACTAATGGCTTCACAGCACATCTGAAACATCAGTAGGATGAACTGGATAACAGGGCAGAACTACAGAGATATCACTCTGCCTTCACCAAAGCATCTTTTCCCACCATTGGCATTTTCTCTGAAAGATCATTTCCCAGTCTGTTTTTGCAGCCCTTGATTATATGTAGTTTCTTCAGTGTTTAGGACTGCACTTCATGTTTTGTATCATTAGAAGGATAAAAGGAATTCTGATACCTCTAATCTTCCATCTTGTCTTCCTAGGGTTGCCAACTTTCTAATTGCCCAACCCCCGCCCCCCAAACCTGGGTGTAGGAGGGGATCGCAGGCTGGAGCTGAGGGATTGGGGCATGGGTGGGGGGAGGGAAGTTGAGAATGCAGGCTCTGGGAGGGAGTGTAGGTGCAAGAGGGAGCTCAGGGATAGGGTAGGGGTGTGGGTTCCAGCTGCGTGGCACTTACATGCTGGCTTCTTGAAGGAGCTGCCTGATGTATCTCCAGCTCCTAGGCAGAAGGACTAGGGAGCTCTGTGCTGTGGTTTCCAGCCAATAGCAGCTGCAAAGCTAGCACCCGAGGTGGGGGGCAGCATGCAGAACCCCCTGGCCACTCCTGGGCCTAAGAGCCAAACACGGCATCTGGTTCCGGGAGCTGCACAGAGCCAGGACAAGCAATGAGCCTGCCTTAACTCCATTGTTCTTCTGACCAGACTTTTAGCAGCTCAGTCAGCACTGGGGTCCCTTTTGACCCAGGGTTCTGGTCAAAAAGCAGATGCATAGACACCCTAGGTCTTCCCCTGAAAACTGTGTGTATCTGAATTCTTTTGCTTGTTTAGACTAAGCTGTTTGGGTCAGTGATAATGTTGTCCCTTATCTTTTATAACACGCCAGATACATGGTTGGTGCTTAAACGCTATTTGCAAGTAAACCATTGTCAATCACTGCTCCCTGAGCTTGATCCACTTGACCATGCAATGGAGAGCTGCTTCTGGGTTGGACAAAGAAATACTCCTTTCTAATCCATAGAGCATTATGCATCACTGCATTAAGCAAGACGATGGATGCAATCTAGTGGTAAATTACCTAGTACTATGCCCTCCAACACAGCCCCCAAATTTTGCTATGTGACAGCCTGAAAAGGAATCCCTTCCAGAGCTGTGCTCCATGTACAACATTGGTGGGCATGATTTGCCATAGCCCTCCAAAACTCATTCTGGAATTGAACTTATCCCATTACAGGCCGCTTCTACACTTTCAGAGGACTGGGTAGAATTTGTCCCCTAAATTTCTCACTGGCACTTTTTTTTGGTGTGTGTGGGGGGGAAATCAGGAGGAAGGGAAGCTACTGGTGCTTAACATGGAAATTCCCAGTTTGTTTTTCTTATAGCTCTCAGCAGGATGTCTTGGAGAACGGAGAGAGGAAGTTAAATTGCAACTTTCAAAAAAAAAGACAGCTATATTGTTCTTTTTCAGTAGAAAATTTGTGCTTCACTATTTTAATCCGAGGGAATACACATTTTAATTTTACCTGCTTAGTGAAAGAAGCCTCAGTTCTGAAAAGCATTTAAGCACCTGTGTAAGTCCATTTCTATTCAGCAAAGGATGTAAAAACATGCTTACAACTTTGATATTAATGGAATTTTTCCATGTGTTTAATTTTAGACACATACTTAAATGCTTTGACGACTCAGGTGCATCAATAGCGAACAGTTGATTAGTGGTGATTTTCTTGTTCTAAAAAGGTATTGAGTATGCACTGAAAATCTTTTAAGATGGTTAAGTGTCCTCTTATTAAGGATATTTTGTTTTTAAAAATGTACTATCAGAAATACAACCGTTTGTCAGAAAAGTATTGTATATTATGTATACTTAGGGTAAAATAACATGGTGGAATAACACGCATGAAAATGAAAAAGTGAGATGATATGAACTCGATAAATCTGTCATTTGACAACGCTGTATGCATTTCAGCACTAGGCTCTAGATCAGGTACCCTGGGAGGAAACTTACATAGTTAGCTTAGGACATCTTTGGTCCCTGGGTTTAAATACACACAACTTCAACACTACAATGAAATGACAAAAAACAAAAAGCTGTTCTTTGAACTACTGCAGAATATTACATCAAATATCCTAGAAGGTTAGCAAACTTGATAGAGTTCCAGCTAACCAAATACTTTGCCACCCATACAAGGAGTCTTTGCAGCCTTTATATTTTCATTGTTCTATCCTTCTAGTTCAGGCATGGGCAAACCTTTTGGCCCGAGGGCCACACTGGAGTAGCAAAATTGTATGGAGGGCCACGGAGGGAAGGCTATGCCTCCTCAAACAGTCTGGCCCCCCACCCAACCCCTCCCACTCCCTAAGTGCCCCCCTCAGAACCCCAATCTAATTCCCCCTGCTCCCCCTACCCTAATCAGCCCCTGGGATGCCATCCCTTATCGAAGCTCCCCTGCTCCATGTCCCCTGATTGCCCCACCCCCCATTCACCTCCCCACCCCGTAAGAGCTCTCTAGGACTCCCATGCCCTATCCAACCCTACATTTCCTCACCCCCTTCTCCCTGACTGCCCTGACCCCTATCCATCACCACACACACACACACACACACACCCTGACAGACCCCCAGGACTCCCACACCTATCTACCCGCCACCTCAATTCACCGTCCTACGATCACCACTCTCTGGACTTTATCAATCCCCCCAGCCTGGCCCCCTTTCCATGCCACTCAGCGCATCTGGCTCCGTGCTTCCCGCTGGAGCCAGACACGCTGCCCCCCAGAAGCACACAGCACTGCATGAGCCAGCCACACTGCTGCGGCGTTGCCTGGGAGGAGCCGCGGGACAGAGCGCTGCCCACGCGGCACACTGAAGTTGCAGAGGTGGGGAGGAGGACCACTGGGCAGGGGCTTGGGGGAGCTTCCCCAGCCAGGAGCTCAGGGGCCAGTTAGGAGAGGCCCACAGGCTGTAGTTTGCCCACCCCTGTTCGAGTTGCTTTTTTATTAAATTATTGTCATTGCAGTGACCAGTGAGTAAGATGACAAGTGGCAGCAACAAACACTGACTCAATTTAATTTGAATTTAGACATGTGCAAAAATAAAAGAGAGATAATGAAAAATTGCTAGTCAAAATTCATTTAGTATTAGAGGCCCAGCAATATGTGAACCAAAACTACTAGTTAGCCTGTGCACACTGACATCAGCAGGCTTTGCATACTTCTGCTGAAAATAGCTTCAACCTCCTTTCTAGGAAAGTAGGGTGATTGATCCCCTGATTATAGCAATTCTCAATTACCATTAAAAGTGTTAATTTACATGCATTTTCACATCAGTCTGAGAAGTCCCATTTGCCTTTTTTGGGTTTCTGTGCATTATAAGGGGATATTATATTCATAAAAGACTTTGAGATCACCAACTATAACTGCTGTATAAAAGCACTCTATTTTTACTACTACTACCCAATTGTGTCCTTCAGCCTCCTGAAGAAGACTGCCCATTTGGTCCATTTTCTTGCATAATCTTCACCATTATATGTTTATTTATTTACAGTAGTGTCTAGAGACTATAAACAGGATCAGGGCCTTATCATGCTAGGTGTGAAATGCTGTACAGACATAATACAAGTGAACAAACACTACCAGGCCTTCCATTTTGTACCAATAGTTGTTCCTGGCTACACTATACTTATCCTCAGGCTCTCAGGTCCAAGTATCAGCAGTTTTGCCTGCAATTTGTTGTTTAGAAAGAGTAGTGACATCTGAAGATCTCCAGCTCTCCCATCTTGTTTAGTTTATGAATCATTGAGTCCTTCCTTATTGGTTCATTGTTAAAAAAAAAAAAAAAGTTACCTTTGTGATGGCAGAGTTTTTTATACATTATGGGACCATTAATAGCAGCCTCCCCAACCTTGCCTTCTACAAAATATGTTCTCTTTAGGTGAGCCTAAGAGCCACAATCAATATTTATACTTATACAGTCACTACATGTGTCAGAGATAACAGCTTTTTCTAAATTAGACCAATGTTTTGTCAATGATTTCATACGCACAAATTCTCTGCATTAAACAGACATGTACATTCACCTGTTCTTTTATTCATTTATTCAGACCCTTTCGTTTTAATTCCGATGGCTCAAATTCAAGTAAAAATATTTTCCCTTCTTCCCAAGTACCATATGTCCCCTAAATACAGGGTTTCTGTGATAAAAGCCAACCAAAATAAACGATCTTGTACCATTATGCATGGCAGAGCAACATAACACCACTGGGCCCAATTCACTAAATTTTAATACACCCTTTATGCAACTTCACACTCAAATAACAAGAAATTTATACACTCAAAGTGACTTGTATATCCAAACTGTATAAATCTTCTCTCTTTGCCTATAAAAATCTCCACACTCACTACGTGTATTCTCATCTACTATGCACCTCAAGGGTACATGAGCCACAAAAGGAGGCAGAGTTGGCTAAAAAGAGCTTCACTTCAGTAAGTAATAGTGCCCACAAAGGGAAAATTCTAAAAATGTTTCTAAATGTGCCAGCTGTAAATTAGAGCAGTTAAGAGCAGCATTAAACAACTATTCCATTAGCCCTGCTTCACCTACAGAATCTCAAGTTATAAATCACTTTTCCTACAAAAGAGGATAAATGGAAGATAACTAGACCCAGGTCTAGTTTAGAATTGGAAGTATATATCAGACCATACTGAATTAACTTTCCTTGCTTAATCACCAAGCCAGGTGCAAGATTACCAATGTTTTACATTCTGTTCAAAACAATAAGAGAACATTGCCAAGTGGTGCTTCAGTTAGAACAATAGGAGTAATGTTATGTACTGTGGTTCAGACTTGAACCTGAGTCTCCCACATACTAGGTAACTACCCTAATGTGATGGGGGTGGGCCACTTACTGTTAAAATAGTGCTGCCTCCTGGGAGTTAGGGATTAGCTGTCAACCTGAGGCCCCTTCCAACAGTACACCCCATCGGTTTCTCCTCTACTGCCTCACATTACCACTCCCACAATAGGTGGCAGGGGAACCCAGGCCACACTGTACTCCATGTTCCAACCGAGCTCAGCAGCCAAGCTCTGTACCCTGCATCTTAGTGCCTTTCCCTGTACTGCTTCTCTGGGTTTGCCAGTCTCTTTGTTTCCTCCCCTCCAGAACAAACTTTAGGCAACGCATCTCTATAGCTTCCCCCCACCACACCCTTCCAATTTTCTGTGTTTTGTTGAAGTCTCACCTGTCCCTCATAGGTGAGCTTCTCTCTAATTAGCTGCCTCCAGCCTAAAGCTCCCCTGTTTGCAGCCTAATTAACTGATCAGCTCTTGCAGGGCTAGCTGGGGAGCACAGCCCATCCCACCTAGCCACTAGGTTGCTTTGGGATGGGTTTTGTGTTTTTTTCATGAACATTTTTGAAAAGTCTCATTTTTCTTCTGCAGCAACATACAAACAAATCTTTAGACCTCATTTCCCCCCTGAAATGGAATTGTTGAGCCTTATTACTTATAAACATTTTAATGCAGCCAAATATAAATGTATACATTTAGGAACAAAGAATGTTAAACATATTAACAAGATAGGGGACTCTATCCTGAGAAGCAGTGACTCTGAAAAAGACTTGTGGATCCTGGGGCTGATGCAATCCATGGAGAATCTCAATAAGGAGGTTATATTAGCTCAGTACAAAGCACTGGTATGTCACATCACACAGAATGTGCAGCAAACTGAAAGAGCATAACTGGAAGTCTGCATTTGTAATTTTTAATATACTATACCTGAAACTCCTTTATAAAAAACAATATAAATTTGTAGCCCAGTGGTTAAGGTTTGTATAGTGCACACCACACTAACAGAGCTGTGTTGTGTAAAAAGGATGTATATTGAAAGAGGAAGTCTACAGATCAAAAATGGATTTTCAAGAATTAATATCCCCATAAAGGGAGGAAGAGATGACAGGGTATGTAAGGCAGAAAGGGGTGCAGACCAATGCATTGGCAAATGGTGCCAGCTTGGGAAGGAAGTAATCAGCCCCTGTTAAGGGGCTGTCCCAAATTACTTCCCTTTTAGAGCAAATGGAAGCAGGAAAGGAATTGTGATTCTCTTCCTTCAAAAGTTTATTCCACTGTATACTGTAACATTGTAGCATCAAAATATTCTATTCAAATCTGGGACTTCTGCTATCTCCAATCTTCTCAGGGGACTGTGATTCAGAATCTGGAGCCGGATCTATCATGGAAATTTGTGTATGGTGCCTACCTCTATAATGAACCAAAAAAGCATGTGCACTGATCTTTTCACCTCCTACCTCAGGAACTTTTGAGTGCCCCAATCGATAAGTCTCCGAGTGTTCCAGCTTGGGTCCATTTTTCTTTGAAATAAATTTCTGCTCTCAAATATATGCCTGATTTTTTTATTTTATTTTTTGGCATCTGAAGGTTGCTTACTTATAACTGGAATTCTTGGACCTGGCTCTGCATATTCACATTTCTTGCTATTCCACCACCTAGTGCTGCCTAATGGTAGAACCTTCAACAAGGAACCTCCCTTAGAGTGCTTGCATGCCTGCTCCTACCTCTCTATTCTGAATCTCTAAACACTCTAGTGAGACTACATAAGGGGGTGCAGCACCCTCTACCACCTCAGTTCCTTCCACTCCCAGCCCAAACACAAAAGGATTCTAAAAACAAATGGAAGGTGAGTGGGAAATGTGAATGTGAATAGCCATCCAGAAGAACTCCAGTTACAAGTAAGTAACCTCAATTCATCTTTGAGTGGCTCTGAATATTCCCACTTATGGGGAGTTTGATAGACAGTGCTGAAAATAATCTGAAAGAGAAAACAGCCCTTGCTGACTAGAATGCAGCACCACTCTACCAAGTGTAGCAACAGCCCTTGATGCCAAATTGAGAGTGTAATGTTTAATAGAAGTGTACTTAGAAATCCACATTACAGCCCTGAAAAACTTCAGGAAAGGGACTTGATTAAGGCAAATATAACATACCAGGGCACAATCCAGACTAAATTAGTAGCTGTCTTGTAACCTGGGGGGCCCTTTACAATGCCTTGCTGCTTACAGACAGCCTCCAGCATGTAAGTCACTCCCAGTTATGTCTGTGTGTGTGCTGCAGCCAGCCAGCCAACCACACCTTGACTCTTGATGCATAGAATGGAACACACAGTAGGTAAGATAAATATACACACAGAAAACATAAAAAGGTGGAAATTACCATACCAATTCTAAGAGGCTACTTAATGTAGATGAGCTATTATCAGCAGGAGAAAAAAAAACATTTGTTGTGAAAATCAAGATGGTCTGTATCAGACAGTTGACAAGAAGGTGTGAAGGATACATATGTTAAGTATCCTTCACACCTTCTTGTCAACTGTCTGATGCAGACCACTCCAGTTGGATTTACCATCCATGAAGTGTTTTATGAGTTTAGCCCCTTCCCTGAGGCATCTTCAAGCCTCCCCTGGCAGTTGGTAATTGGAGTGACTTTCCTTCACTCCTTCCATGGGTTGGGTTCTAGGTTCTTTGTTGTGATGCCTGGGGCCTTCACCCAAGGTGACTCCTCTTTGAGCCTAGGACACAAGGGGTGCCATTCCTTGGGAAAATAAATTCTCCTCCTCCCCCTAACAAGGAGTATAACCCAATACACAATAAATAAAATGCAGTAATTCAACAGATGAAATGCTACACCCAAAACTATAACAAAGGGAACTTTACTGGGGACAGAAACCCAGAGGCTCTGGGTTGGTTCTCTCTGACCCGAGATACTAGTCTCAGTGGGGCTGAAACTAGATTCCAAATCAATTCAAAGTCTCCCATTGTGTGGACTGGAAGCTAAGCAGAGACTTCCCAAGCTGTTTTGATTCTCAGCTCCAAACTCAAAATCCCTCGAAGTGAAACTAAAACTAGTCCCTGTTTCTCTGGAGTCAGGCTGTCCCTCCCTCTGGGACTGAGCAATCCTGGCTCCTTCTTGGCCCAATAAACTATATAAATCACTCCATCAGAAGCCTCCCTTTTGGATTTCGCAGGAGTTTCCCATCTATTCTGCCCTGAGTTTTATTCTAAACAACCTGGGAAATGGTGTTCAGGGTGTTTGTTATTGTAGTCCATAAGGGTAGGTCCCCTAAAGGTTCAGTCCAGCATTCCACAAGTAGATAAACCCCAAAGGGTATTACATAAACTACATAGCTACATGTTTGCTCCTCATCCTACTCTAATGACTGATGAGAGCAAAACTGTTCTCAGCTTCTACCAGCTTCAGATCTCTGACTGCAAGAAGGAGGTCTAATTTTAGGAGAGCACTTAAGCAGGTAATTAGGGCCATTGATTGCAATGGGAATACTAACATGTTTAAAAGTATGTGCTGAATATACTGAAGCTGGGCCTGAATTTCCAAGCTTACCCACCACTTTCTAACTAGAGAAGCCTGTATAAAGTAATTTCTTACCTCATCCTTCCACACTGCTCTGCTTTTTATAGAGAAATTTCATAGAGAATGTCTGAGCATGAAATGGCTACTCTCTGTGACTAAACAACTTTGTAACTTCCACCGTCAAGCCATTATTTATGCTGACTTTCTGGCAGTTAAACTAATGACTTAGTAGATGGATTTGTCAGGCTGTTCCACAGGGATTTATGTGGACTATGCTGCATTGTGCAGGTAAAGAAAGAATGTACTACAGGAATATGAAAAAATAAAATACTGAAAAGAAAGAAGGCAAGAGAAAAGCTGACAGTAAAGGAAACATTTAATTGTACCAAAAAGCAGCAGGATAGTCTTTATCAAGGAACTACATGGAAAGGAAAGAGACAATAGTATCAGGAGTTAATTGCATCATTATTGGTGATGTTGCCAACTGCATCTGATGATACACCAACTCTGGATTCCTGTGGCATTTCCAACTGGAAACAATGCTTTACAATAATGCAACTCAGGTGCAGCTCTCTAATGCAGTCATGGCTGTGGTAATCTTAACTTTGAATTTCCTGACATTTGGGCTTTGTCACAATTTTAACCCTGCATTAATATAGATTTTTAAATGAACATAACTGCATTTTTACAACTTTTATAATTATTTGCTAGCCTCTGGGGAAGACCTGAGCATCCCTTACTGAATCAGACTGATTTGAAGAATCACACAGTCCTTATTTGAACCTTGTAGGAATCTGAGTGAGAACCTCTTCATTCTTGCATCTTTTGCTTGAAACTTGTTAAAGATCTATTGGCACTTTGAATAAATCCTGCATCTTAATGACATCTTCATGGATATTAATAATGGCACTGTGAGAACTTCAAATCATGTTGATTTTGTTGATACATTCTGTCATAGAAGTATACTGAAATATGGATTTTAAAAAAATAATTTCTGTATTACTTTGAGTTGCTTAGGTATGTTTGAGTTAAAAACATGAATCCAGCTTGTGTATAAATGGTTAAAATTGAATCAATTTGTATTCATTGTTATTGTATAATAGTCAAATTTATTCTTGTTCACATTAAAAACCCTCTAAGAAAGCCCATGCAAAGCTAGGTACCAGGCCTTGCAGTGAATTTGCACCCCCTGCACAACTTCTCTGCAGCCAGCCTTCACCTTTAGTAGTAAGACTCCACCAATCAGACCCACAGAAGAGGAGACTGGATTTGTTTCTAAAGACAAACTTCTGGCCTGTCTTGTTTAAATACACTGGAAGGGAGAGAGTACATGGAATCTAATTCCCCAGAATGGATTTGCTCATCTGAGAACAGAGTAAGGACCTAGAGCTCCCTTACACATTAGTGGGAGCACTAGCCAATTCAGGGGGGTCACAGCTAGCTGGTTTGGCTATGTGACCAGGCTTCTTACAACCTTATAAACATGTTACAAGTAGCAGGATGCACTGAGGGAAGCATTTGCTTCTCCTTTATAGCAGTAATAAGGTGCATTCCACAGCAGTGTGATATGCAGGCAAGATGGCTCAAATTAAGTTTCTTTCATTTTTAGCTCTTAACAACAGTATAACTACATCAGCTCAAAATATTCTCCTGGAGTTAGCAAAAAATGTCAAGCAAATATTGTGCATAATGTGGCTCTATGCAGGCATAAAATTTCCTCCAGGTGCAGTGCCACCCTGTTCACTCATTAATAGACCATTAATCCAAGACCCAATGAGCTAAGTGAAAAAATTGCTATTGATTTCAGCCATCTTTGGATCAGGTCCTAAAACCCACAGGAGGCATGGAAAACTCTTTGAAAAAAATCATTTCTTCAAGTTGTCCCTGTTGGGGTGAGTTGTCTGCCATATAAATGAGTTGTGGGCCTGTCCTCCCCTAAACCTGATGGAGCCTCATGAAAGCAGGACATCCATATGGAAGCTTTGTGCTTCTCTCTCCATAGAGGCCTTTATCCATGGGCACCACACACCACTCCATTGGAGCCATGTTAGCTAGGATTCCCTTTGTCCTTGCCAGCTCCAAGAATCTATGTGTGAAAGGGACTTTCACAAGGTCTGTACAGGTTTCCTTCCTTTCTCCCCAGTGCCCCATGTTCTGGCTGAGAAAATAAAAGTCCTCACACCTTCATTTGACCTTAGTGCTTTTATTTACAGTGCCACAAAATGGTACCCTTTAGCTCCCAACATTTATCCCCAGTGGCCCTTGAGGCTCCCTACCCTTAGTGAGATGACAGAGCTGTAGCCTCCTATCTCTTCCCTGGCTAGCCCCCTGACTGAGTTTTACTCAGGGCTTTTCTAGCCCTCTCAGTCATCAGCCCTAGCTGTTGCAGCTAAACTCAGCCTATGGCTGTGAGCCAGCCTTCCTTAGGGCCCACAGCTGCACTCCTTACTGACTGACTGGAGCCAGTGCAGCTGGTTTCTCTGCCAGAAGGCAGGGTTTAGCTAGCAGTGGCAGGGCACACAAGGGTCCCCTGCCCTGCCACAGGATTGTATTACTTTCTAGACAGAGCTCTAAGAGTCTGGGAGTGGGGGGTGAGGAAGATGATGTATGTTTCTCTGATTCACCACTTCCTCCACCTATCCCATTCTTTCCACACTCCTTTGTCCACTGGATCTGTATGGGCTGGAATGGAGAACCTCTTTCTGTGCATATACAGATAAAGGGGGTCACAAATTGCCCCGCTCCTCCAAGTAACTTGCAGTTATCCATTGACACAATTAGATTGGACACCTATATTTTGAAGTCACAAAGCAGAGGTTCCTGGCTCAAAAATGCTGTTATTTCATGTAACGGATGCATGTACCTTCACTTTGCCAATATATGTCAGCATTGTTAAGAACTAAGATACTTTTGAATTAACATAAGGGTAGCTCCTTTGAAAACTACTTGTAAAGTTCAGCTATGCAGAGTGTGGCAGTCAATTTACTTAGCAAGGAACTTTGCAAACTTGTATATTGCATCAGTGGCCCAAAAACATTACTTCCTTCCAAATTGTTTCCAGGCTACTCCAGGATCTTGTTCTGTGAAATCTTAGATGCTTTAAGCTGTGACTAGCCTACTGACACTTTTGCCTAAAGCAAAGAGCATATTGCTGATCAGACCAGCTTTCAGCAGGTTTAATCGACACACTGCTTAACGTGGTTGTGATAGCTAGCTAGCAGATGATCTGTATTTAGAGATCCCAGTTTGCTTAACACCAGTGGAAATCAATCAATATTGGCAATTGTGGGAAACTTTTGTCAGATTTCCGTAGTATAAGGAAGACTTTCAAGACTCTGTCTCCTCCTGCACAAATCCTGACACTCAAAATGAGCTGGACACTCTTTCTGAGGGTCTCCTGATTTAAACCTGTGAGATCCACTAGAGCATTAGGGGAATCTTGGTTCTGGAACTTGCTTCTTCCAATGTCTAGGCAGAGCCTGTGATTATTCCCCTTCAGGGCACATTGCAAAGTCCACCTATGTATTAAGCCTTTATTTGAGGGAGTGGTCTAGCTGGTAGCTTCATTTGAGTTCTTGTGGCCTGAGGAGTTTGCTCTGAGTCCTTGTGAGTCCAGTTACAGTAGCTTTGTTTTAATTGCTGTTTTACAATTCATGTACATGTTCTTAGAGATGGAGAGAGGCATATATTATAAATCAGTAAATAAATATCTATTTTATTTATGCTTGCATTAAATGGTGTAGAGTCTCCAATGGTACCTTCTAGTAGTACTGTATACAAAATGTGTCCAGATCCTGCCAGCTCTTACTCACATACATACTCCTGTTGACTTCAATGGGACTAGTAACATGAGGAAAACCTTTCCAAGTGAAAAAGGGTTTGTTTGGGGGCTCCGTCCTATCACATTAAGCTGAAGTTTAGAATTCTTGTAAAAACAGTTTGCTCTTGTTTTTCTCTAGCAAACAGACACTGACAAAAAAAAAAAAATACCCAGCCATAACAAAAAAACAAACCGTATAAGAATGCAGAGAAACATAAAATATTTCATACCCCGTGCTAATAAAAACATGATTCCTTGTTAAAATCTTGTGATGACCTTCAGCAGGCATCAGACTGAGGGTGAAGTTACTGAAGATTCCCTTTGACTGCAATGGGCTACGTGACTCAGAGTGAGATGTTAGGTAAATACAAAAGCTCATTGTAGTGAAGATACACATTTTTCTTATTTTATGTGGATTTGAAAATGTTTGTGCTGCTGTCGACTTCCTGGCTTTTCCATTCATATAGGATTAGGCATGTAGCATAAGGGAAGAATTATTCCAGAGGTGGTCTGTGTGGAAGAGCAGTGATTTGATTAACCTGATATGGGTTTCAGTCACAGACGAATCATGCCCATAAGAATTTCCATGATTATGAGAGGATTACGTCTGATTTTTCTATGTAGTGATAGGTTGAAATCCTTTTCACAGAATTATATTTAATTTCTATTGTGTGTAAAGCTTGAATGGTTTGAGTCTTAGAACTGTTGCTGATGTTTAAACCATGCTGCTATATTGGTAAGCCCCATTCTGTAGCTGTCACTCACATAGACAGTCTCATAGAAGCCAGTGGGACTTTCCACATGAATGAAGGGGCTGCAGGACTGGGTCCTATAGGTGTAATTTTAATGTGTTTATTTTATTGTATCTGTTGTAAATTCTAATAGTCAATATGTTAAATGTATTATTCCCTTTGCTGATAACTCTGCTGATTTAGCTATAGTCCAAGTTGGTACTTCATACCTTTAGACACAAGAAATTAATGATATTGTCAGAGAAATAGCTCAACATTAAGGTTCTGATCCTGCCTGTGTTTTGTGTAGCCAAATCTATCTGACATCCTTGAAGGCTCCACAGGGCAGCACGGTCTGCCTGAATGGAGTAGCTTGCAGGATTGGGATCTTAGATAGTTGCACAAAGGACTCAGCCCAACTGGTTTGATTAATCAGACCTGGAAGTCGTGTCACTTGGATACTTCTGATTTATAATGGTAATGATCTGTAGGACAAATATGGGAAGTAAAAGATTTCTGCATTTCAGGTAAGAGGAAAATGACTCATGTCAGCTAAGGTTCACCAAAAAGTCATCAACAACAGTCAAACTGAGAATTGTAATATGATAAAGTTTCCAGAAAAAGCAACCCTTGCTGAAGGTGGTACTGTTTTCAGAATACTGAGCTGCATTTGTCTTCATGGCACTGCTAGTGGAAGGATCACTTAATAATCCCTTGGATCAGCTATTGCCCCTGAAGCAGAATACTCACCAAAACTTCAACACGTAAGATAAGAACAATTGGGCATTGTCCTTAAGCACCTGCAAAAACATTGTCCTTGGGGCTTCTCAGAGTGTCTACCTTTAAAAAATTGAAGTTTCATCACCTTTAGTACCACAGCCAAGTGCAGTATTTAGCAGCAATATGGCCTTATAGCTAAAACACTAAAGTGTGACTCAGATATCTTAGGTTCTAGTCCCAGCTCTGCTACTAGCCTGCTGTGTGATGTTAGCCAAGTCACTCAATGCTTCCATTTCCTGTCTGTAAAATGGGGGTGATGATACTAACAACCTTTGTAAAGCAATTTGAGATTTATCTGATGAAAGGCGCTACATAAGAGATGGGTTTTATTAATAAAGAAACTTCAGTACCTTTATGCCCATCCATCTTCCTCTCATTAATTAAGACTTCAGAGAAATAATTAATGAAGAAAGTGAGCCTAACCCTAATTACCAGTCATTCCAGATGTTATTGCATATCCTTGAGGATGAAACAATCAATAGGATCTAAATTAGATTTTCACACCCTCTAACTGCAATATTTGAGGCAGCAATGGACGTCCTTGGGAAACATTGTAAGAAGACAAAACCATGGGTTACAAATGAAATACTAAAAATGTGTGACATTAGAAGAGAATGCAAGAGAGATAAGAACAGCACTGAGGGAGCTGATAAATACAGAGTGATTGGCAGAAAGATCAAGAAAGGAATGAATATGGCTAAAGAGAGATGGATTGAAAAAACAATGCTCTAAAATTGAAGAGTGTATCAATAATAAAAAATAGCAAATGAGCCTTCCAGGTTGTAAAATATCTGACAAAGGAAAGATGGAGCAAAGCTAACACAATTCAAGAAAAAAAGGGAACAGTCTTGCAGAAGAAAGGAACATCATCAATAGATGGACAAACTAT
Organism: Dermatemys mawii; assembly: GCA_007922305.1. Taxonomy (NCBI): domain Eukaryota; kingdom Metazoa; phylum Chordata; order Testudines; family Dermatemydidae; genus Dermatemys; species Dermatemys mawii. The sequence goes on from ML677337.1 coordinate 337,191, forward strand.
TGTTCTGACCTGTACATTCACCAGATAAATGGAGATCCTAGTATCCTAGATAGCCTATATTCAACAGAGGATGACGACTTTTCAGTATTGCTTTAAGAAGTGAAATTACTCAAGAATGGAAAGAGTACAGGTATTGACAACATCCCAGTCAAACTGATGAAATTAGGAGGAGATAGATGTACTCACCAAGATCTGCAACAAGATCTGGCAGACCGGTGATTGGCCCTCCAAGTAGACACAGTCACTAATCATCTTTCTGCCAAAGAAAGACAACCTGCAATTGTGTCAAAATTACTGGACCACAAGCTTAATTAGCAATCCCAACAAGGTGATGTTGAAAGTCATATTGAACAGACTGAAGCCACAAGCAGAGAATATCATCACTGAAGAACAGGCTGAATTTCATGCTGGAAGAAGCATCACAGAACAGATTTTCACCCTTCGTGTTCTACGTGAGAAGTACTTACAACACTAGCAGGACATCTACCATGTCTTTGTTGACTTCAAGAAAGACTTGGTTGACAGAATATGGCACAAAGCATTCTGGGCAGCCATGAAGGAGTACAATGTTGGTCATAAGCTTATTCTTACCATTAAACAAAGTGAAGTTCTTGTCAGTGGCATAACAGAAGAGTGGTTTCACACCACTGCAGGAGTCTGGTAAGGCTGTCTTCTTTCGCCCAGACTGTTCAACATCTACATGGAGTGGATAATGTCCGATCCTCTAGAAGATCACATATGCACAGTCAACATTGGAGAGCAAACAATCTCAAATCTTCACTATGCTGATGACATTGATGGTCTGGCAAGCAGCGAAGATGTACTTGCCAACCTTGGAAAATGATTGGATGAACCCTCCACGAAATATAGCATGAAAATCTGTGCAAAGAAAACCAAGCTGATGGCAAACAAACATGATGGGATCAGCTCACATATCACTGTCAATGGACAAGAGCTGGAGACAGTGAAACAGTTCAAGTATTTGGGGGCAATCACTGACGAAGGATCAAAGGCAGAAATTCTGGCAAGAATTGCGCAAACGGCAGCAACATTGGCAAAACTGAAGCCAATTTGGAGGATCAAGAACATTTCTCTGAAATCCATACTGAAACTTCTGCACACATAGTCATCTCTATTTTTCTGTATGCATGCAAGAAATGGCCCTTATGGCAAAATTTGAATGGAAAATACAGGTGGCAGAGATGAGATACTTCCATAAAATTCTACTTTGACCATGTTACTAGTGAAGCGGTCTGCAACATCATCACCCAATGCTTTGGGTCATATCAAGACCTTCTGTTGACCGTGAAGAAGTGCAAGCTGAAGTCGTACAGATATGTAACAAGATCATCTGGCCTATCCAAGATCCTCCTCCAAGGAACAGTACCGGAAAAGAGAAGAAGACTTAGACAGAAGAAGAGATGGACTGACAACATAAAAGAGTGGATAGAAATGGACATCACAGAGACTCAAGCACTGGCACACAATCATCATGGGTTGAGATATTTGGTTGATTACTCATCAGTGATGGTGCCCCAATGACCAGTGTGGTTATGGGAGTAATGATGATGAAGATGATTAACTGCAGTATTGTAAGAGATGAGTATTGTCCTCTATTTTTCTCATATTCTGCTGGTATTAAACCAGGGAACATCTAGAACCTTTCTTCTGAAGCCTGGGTAGGTATTTGTGCTCTAAGACCACAAGCCTTTTAAGGTTCTATCATAGCTCTTTAGGTCAGCAGGTGATTTTACCTTTGCTGTGATAGCACCTAGGCTACAGAAATAACACTTGCTTCCTGGTCTGTCAAAACTTTCCTAGCTCTAGCAGGTTGACCAACAGGCTTCTCATTGTCTGGTTATGAGTAGTATGATACCTCTAGAGGATAGCTCTGGAAGCATGGATGTCACATAATTTAATCTTTTCAGCACTTTGATGCATTGTTGAATACTATGCTAATAAGAGGTTTGGTTTTTTTCAATACTTTCATGAGACCTAGAAATATCTATTTCTTCCAAGGCTGTAATTCCCCTGCCCTCAGCAAAGTGATAGACACTGAGTAGCATGTTGATGAAAAAAGTATAAGCAATCCCTTTGTCCATATTCAAGAAGAACAATGGCACAACAACTCAATTATATTAAACTGAGAAAATATTGGATTTCATTCTAAGTTCAATACTGTCTCCATTTACTGTTCAAATTCATGAAAGTCTCAGATTTACAGTGGTGCTTAGTATTTATTGTTAGCCCTCATGATCTGTGAATTGCTGATCAAAACTGTTTCAGGTCACTCTGGCCAGCAGGGTTGCTTTAGCACTGATTCAGTAGTAAAATTAACAAAATCTGGCTGGAGGGCAGTGTAACTTTTGTTTCTCGCTCCTCTTCTTTAAATGATAGCCTACCTCAGTTTTGTTAGATTCCTCAGACTATCTCCTAACATCCAAACTGAATCTACATCTGCATTATAATAATACTGAATGCCTACATAGTACTTTATATTTTCAAAGTACTATGCAAATATTACATTTTGTTGTGAGATAGGAAACTACTGCAAGTTTTACTACCCTCATTTTACAGAAACCCAAATGTGATATAGTGATTTAAAATGATTGGCCCAAGTCCATACAGAGTTGGTGAATTTAGGAATTCCTGACTTCCAATTGAATACTCTAATCACTGGGCCACTCTACATCACCGTATATTCATCAGTATCCTTCCTCTGTAGAATGAACAGCAGAAAAAAAATCTGCATTGCAGCAAGATAAAATGTGTACTCTTGCACTGAAACTTGGAGGGCCATTTGATGTCTTGTCTCAGACTGCCCAGTTGTATTTATCTTTAATCTTTCTGAACACCATTCAGTTTAGATAATGAACATCTAACTCTTATTTAATTAAGCCTCTTTGAACTACATCTGACTCCCATCTAATCAATTTTTGCCTTGTTTATGCTCTCTTCTCATTCTATTACAACTACAGCCTTTCCCCTTAACTGAGTTATTGAATACATCAACTTTTTGTTCTCAGCACTACACATGTATTATAAATCATTTTATTCATCTTTGCTACTGTAGGAGTTGGTAAAGTGCTCTTGTTTTTTCCCCCCAAGTGTCACATACAAAATATTTATAAACAAGTGACACAAAAAGTAAGAATATATATTTTTTAATATAGAAATATGTATTTCATATTTTAACCATTTTTAATATGCCTGTGGCTATGTTTCCTTGTTACTTTGCATATCTTTTGATTGTAGAACCCTTCAGCATGACTTAAGGTGGCACTTTTAACAGCACAAAGGCACTGAAGTGAGGCCACTGATTATATAAAGGTAAAGCCTTTTCTCTTGCACTGATCTTAAAACATGGTTCTGTGCTGTTCCTAGTCATTTTTTAAAAACTTTCTATTTGTCTTACTTCCAGACAGCCCTTTTAATCAGTCAGAGTAACACTGGCATCCATGTTAGAGAGGCTGCCTTTTTACCAATAGGAACTAAAGCAACCACGTGTGTCAAGTTACTCTATATAATCTGATAATGGCAGCTAATGTGACTCATCTAATAGAGGTTTTTTAAAGCCTTTCTTCCTTGCAGAATTTAGATAACTGCTTAATTTCTTATTTAGTTAGCAAGATCATTTGGTCAGTTTTCTTCATACTCCAGGCATAAAATAATAGTTCTCTTTCCTGTTGCTATGATACTAGCTGTTTACCAAACTATCTAAAAACTATCTAAGCAGTCAGCAGTGCATCAATTATCTCAGCAATAAATTGGGATAGATTCCTCACCCTTTCCAGACAGGAATTGAGTCCCAAAGGAAAGATTTTGTTTCAGTTCTTTAACTTATGGTATAATACTTATAGAGTAAATCCATGTATCACATGAACTAAGAGAACTCAAAAAGCAGAGCTGAGACCATGAAATATTTTCCTTCTCACTACAAGACTGATATCTGGAGAAAAAAATAGCTGTATTTACAGTGTCTTAGGTTAGTTTCCTTTAAGGTTGAGCCTCCTAACTCCATATCTCAGATAGTTATCTATTTTGAAATATGTTTTCCCAAGGATGAACAAACTGATTTGGTTAAAAAAAATGAAAACCCAACCTGAATCATCAGAAACCCCCAGAAATCAAAGCTTTCTTTTGAAGTGCATATGGTGAGATCTGAAGCACTATGGTGAGATTTAAAGTACTGCTAGTCCTTTTCTAGAGAACCACACTTCCATATATTTAATCTAGAAAGATGATAAACAAATGTTCAATTCTCATTGCATACAAAGCATTAAAGTCCATAAAAGTTCCATTATGAACATGACTGCTGCCCAAATCTTCTTCCAGGAGATAAGAGAGGCCCACTGTGGCCACTGTTCCTGCTCACCAAATCCACTGACTCCCAAAAGCTCTCTCCTGGAATGTCAAGTAGATCCATCCTTCTTTCAGCACCACTTACCTTACATAAAATCTCATTGTTAGGCATATCACTTTCATACTCTCTCTCCTGAGCCCCAGCCCAACACTCAGCTAATGCTTGTGCATTCCATGGCATGTGGGATGTGGGCTGTGCTACTTCACTGGTGCTGCTTCCAGAATAGAGCAAGAGAGAATCAGGGTGTTTTTATAATATATCTGGCTGAAAAAAGGGACTCGGGCCTGGGGGACAATGATACTCAGAGCTACAAATGAAAAGCACTATTTATTAGTAGCATATTCTCCCTTAGAAAACAAGATGCCACAAAGAAGGAGAGCTTCCCCAAGAAAAGTTATTGGTTGGAGCAGAACAGCTTCTAATCTATCCAGAAATGCAGCAAAGAAGGCTGGAAGGAGAAAAGTTTGGTCACATGAAAGTATTTAGTGCCTGATGGTGGAGGATCCAGAAGAAACTGTGTGACAGATAGAGGGATCAAGGGTCAAGTTTCCAAAAAGCCTCAAGCATCAAATCAAAGCTAAATGCTTTTTGCGTTCCACCATGCTAGAAATAGAAACTCAGGCCTCTTGATCTGGGATTTATGCTTCTTCAGCAAATCATGGCTTTCCTTGTCTACACTTTCAGTTTGCACTGGGTTAGCTACATTGGTGATTGGTAGTTAATTGCTGGAATTGGGGCAATTGCAACTGTATACAGTTACGGCAACATTTTAAAAAGTGCTCGTCAATGACATAACCGTGCTCTCATTGCAGTCAATGCCAAAATTCACATTAACTGTAACATGTATAGTATTAGCTTTAGAAAAATCCCATAGTTCAATTGCAAGCTCTCTGAAGCAAGTTTCGATGTCTTTGTAAAGAGAGATTGCATGTGGGAGGAAGCACTCCTTAGGTTCTTCTTATTTACTAAGTAGATTTTGAATTTTTATCAGTCCCCTTCATGCCAAAATCATCTGAAAAGACATGCCATAATGCTGTAGAACTCATCGGAGAGAGGGACTGAGAGGGGAGGGAATAGAGGGTGCAAGTGTCATAACTGCTAGATTCCTGGAAAAAAAATGGAAAAGCTGTCAGCCAGAACTCATTTTCCCAGCTTGCATTTTATATCACTTCCCAAGGGGAGGACTAAATCTTTTTTTCACTAAGTTGTTTCTGTGAAATAATCTTTTGATTTGTAGTGGGAAAAAATTCCTTGATGTACCAGTAGAGGTGGTTGAAAATTGGAATTTCCATATCATAGGAAATTCTGATATTTCAAAATTGGTTTTTGTCTCAAATGGGGATGAAAATTCAAAATATCAACTTTTTTTATGGACTTGAAAGTTTTATAAATGTTGATATATTTTGAGTGAAATAAAATACTTTAACATTAATTAATTTAAAATTTTTATTGTGGTTTGTTGAACTAAATTGAAACATTTCATGTTGGCTTAGTTTGACATTAATTTGTGTCCCATTCCCCCACCTCCTCTGCCAAGGTGCCTCATGAAGTCCCTGAATTACAGCTCCCATGTGCCTATCTCCAATAAGGGCTGGGCTTCCAGGCTGGACTACATCTTCCATGTTGAATAATGATCATGAGATTCCCACTATATTGCTTGAACAAGGGGAGACCACATGTAGTCCAGCTAAGAAGCTTGATCCTTGGGAATTATAGGGTCTGAGGTAACCACAGCTTCTAGGAGGCACTGTGACAAGTCAGGCAAACAGAGATTAATGTCAGTCTAACGCAAAACAAAATGTTTGGGTTCATTTAAGCAAATAGAAATGTTTTGCCTTGGGTTGACTTGACCCAAAAGTCATATGGATCGCTTTGTGTGTGAAAGTATGACATTAACAATGGTAGGGAAGCCTAATGCCATGATGACACTATACACACACAGTACTGGGGCATGCACTTTTCAGACTGTTCAGAATTATTAGTTCAAAAGCAAAGCTGACTGTTGAATAGGTTGTCAGTTTTCTCTACTATTTCAATTACAAAAGCATACATTGTCTGACAAAAATCTCTCACACAGGCTCCCTAACGTGATTACATTTTTCCCCTAGTGAATACTCAAAGCCTATCCAGATGATCAGCTATTTTTCACTTTCTGTCTCATGATGCAGAGCAGTGAAATAGCTTTATGCTGTAGTACTAATTTTCTGTTTGGATGCCAGATTCTGAATGTCAGTAAAAAGCAGCCTCCGAAGAATCCATCAGTGAATATAAAGAACAATTATTCCTAAATTTAAAGTAATTATAATATGGATAATGTGAAGGTGGTAGTTACAAAATGAACAATAACAAAAAAGCCGGTGACTGCTTTGCATTCTCATACCTATAGGCAATGAGCTCTTACATGGTTTGTGCAGGTTCATCATTATTCAGTCCCTCTTTCATTGCAAGACATCATCATGATTTGCAGTATTTGCAGCAGTAGTACACCTAAAAGAGCAGCATCAAGAGTAAGTTATATGTGTAATAAATTATGCCAAGTGAAAAACGAAGCAGTGCAGCAGCCAACGTATATTCTATCAGTTATGTTTTGAAAAAAACTACAAAAATGTTATGGCTGAGATGTGTGATTAAAAATTATTTTTAATCCTCGTAGGGAAGTGCCATAGAATTTAATAAAGATGAAACCATTAGGATTCTATAGAAATAGAAGATGGCTTTAGCAAAATTACTCTAAAAATGTATATAATTTTAGCCTAAGATTTTCTGTTTTCTCTAGGGATTTTTTTACCTTTATTATATCCTTGCTCTTGTAAGTTCTGTAGTTTTATAGTTCAAAATATGATTTTATTACATTCTATAATGCTTTTCCTTAGGGTAGATGCCACTGGCTCAGTGCAGAGCCAGATCCTAATGCCTGTTGCAGTTGCTTTGTGCTGGTCACCTGACATGAAGCAGTCAAAGCCAGTGATCCCTCTGCTTGAGGGTTCCCTGGAATGAAGAACTTCAGGGGAGGCTGAGGGCATGCATAGCCCCTCCTCTGACATAGGGATGTAGGGTCAAGGACTGCTGCACTTGACTGATTCCCAACTGCCAGAAATAGCCCCTGGCAGCCATAGACAACTGTTGTGTGAGAGACTGAATGTCCAGCTGGTTTGAAGGAAAGTGTCAGGTGGGTGTTTAAGTGCCAAATCTACTACTCAGACATGCAAAACACACACACAGAAGGGAAAAAGCACACTAGGGGAGACACAGTGGACAAAATTTTCTCCTGTGTCAAAGCTCTGTTCAGCACAAGTGAATAGGAGAACATGATCTGAGAGCTGGGTAGGCCTGCCTGATTTTGAAGACCAGTCCTAATCAGCCAGTTCCTGCTACCTGGTCAAATGTTCCAAAACTAATGGATTTTTAATTCATTGTAGACCCATGGAGGACAGGCATGGAGGAGCAGACCACTCCCTATTCTCTTATCCTAGCATTGAAGGCAGAGACCCACAGGTTACCCACTTATATCCTGGAGAGAGTTCCTTTACCTCACTGAAATTCTCTGCTGTATGCTGGTGGCCAGATTATAGTCCCATTACACTACATGCACAGCATTAATAGGTCATGAGTTCATTAGGAAATCTGACCCAAAGACTAACAGACTGATCCAAACATCACTCAAGTCAATAAAAAACTCACTAATTTCAGTAGACTTCGGATCAGGCTTTTACTTATTCACCAGGGTCTACAAAACTAAAGTTAATGACTACAACAGTATAGAGTGATAGTAATGAGAAATGTCAAGCTAAAATAGGTAAATTTACCTCAGCATTTGCTGTATTCCCCTGCATTCTCATATATTTCTAGAAACATTTTGAACATGGCGAAAGCTGAGTTTAGCTGACTGCAAATCATATTCACTTATGTAAGGCAACTGGCAAGACTGTAAGCGCCACCATTTTAGTGATAAAAAAAATAAAGATAACGGAAGAGAAAATACAAAGAAATATATACAAAAAAGGCATCACACAGCCAGCATGTTATGCAGTCAATTTCTTGGGATTGCACTAAACTGGGATCTCTGAGCTCTTCTCTTCCTTACTCAAAGACTGAAGCCTTAAGGGCAATGCTGTATTTACAGGTTCCCAGATCAGACCCATTGAAGGCTTGGCCTTCTGCCAGTGTTTTCCACAGTTCAGTATGGACCATTGTATATAGCAGTAGGATCATTTCTTCTGTAAATGGAAGTCTGGGAGAACTCTGCCCCCACTCCTCCAAACCCATGCTGTGTCGTAAGGTTGAACACACTTGTTAGCACACTCCGTCACATTAGCAACTTCACATACCATTTTTAACTGTGGTCTCTAAGATACATATATTCATCTTAATTATATCTAAAACTAGTAGAAAAAACCTAACATTATGATTCATGAATACAGAAGTGTGTGCTGAGACCAACAATTCTCTTCACATTCATCCCGACCACATTTATGCATCTGACATAATGGTGGATTTTGTGTTTGGTCTATAATGGTCATCTCACGGGGTTTGCCTTCACTGCAGAGTTAACTTGAATTATCTGCACTTGAATTAACTCCTCTCAAGCTGGCCTCACCTGAGTGAGAGCAGCCACACTGTGAAATAACACAGAGTGTTTGGATAAGCAGCACAGAGTAGCTGTGTCCCACTGCATTACTAGTTCCACATTCAACAGCACTTAAGGTTCAACACACACACCTGACCAACTAGCTGAAGTTCAAAATGTCACTTAACTCACACTAGAGATTTTTTGTGGGTGCATAGAAGTTGGATTAGGGACAAGACTTGAGTTCTGCCTTGAGTTAACAACGTTGTAAAAACAAACAAAAAGTAAATCTAATGGAGAGTTAAAGTAGGGAATTTCACCAATTTGGTAGGCTTAAGTAAAGAAACAACATTGAATAGTAGGTTTGATTTTTCAAGTTCTGATTCCCCTTTTCTGTTAAAAATTTCATCTTTATTATTTTTGGAGCTGTCTCTAATACATCTAGGAGGAAGCACAATCTGGTGTATAGGACACTGTACTGAGAGTTAGGACACTTGGGTTGAGATTTTCAAAGCAGCATAGGGATTTAAACATACATCTTCCATTGCAATAGGAGACAGTTCTAAATACTCTGGAAATTTCAGTCATGGGCTCTAGTTGTGGTTTTGACACTGACCTTTGGCAAGTTATTTAATCTCTACATTTTCAAATCTCCATTTGATTTCTTCATCTGTAAACTGGGAATATTGATATTTGTCCACCTTTTGTAAAGTGTTTTGAAATGTACCAGTACAGATGAAAAGTTTTAATATAAGAGCTTAAGTATTGTTATTCTTCATTTTGTTCCTGGAGGGGTGGCTGTGTATACATAGATGTAAATTTCATTTCTATTACAACATCCCATTTATTTGTATTGATATCTAGTTTCTACAGCAAATGAGCATCCATCCAAAGTCTAGGCAACCTTCATGGTCTCTTAAAATAAATGCTTGAACATCAGGCTTATCCCTAGCATGTGAAAAAAGTTTATGGAGTATTTCATGACGTAGCAACGGAGGGAATAGTGAAAATCCTAACGCCTAATGCTTCAATTTATAATGTTACAATGCATTGATTCAACCATATCGCCTTTTATACCCTTGCATTTTACAGTGTAATATCACAAACTGTAATAATAATATGTGATTATAGAAGAGGATAAAATACTTAGAACTATAGATGCTTTAAAAGAACTATTGTAATCACACTGCAGCAAAAGGCTACATTTATGTAGATTTATCTTTTCATTATGAAATAGTGAGAACAAATTGTGAAAGACCAAACAAGGCCATTAATAAACATAGCAAGTGCTGAATAAAAATGTGAAATTTACACTTGATTTACATTGGGTGGGTTTTAAACACTATGGTAATAAAATACACCCACATTGTAGATTAGCCCCAGTTCTCCACTAGCATGGACTCAGACACTGGTTTAACTCATTAACTTCAGTGGGTCCAGCTGTGGGTATAGAGGTCTTTAACAGCATATATCAATGCAGGATTAAGGTCTATACAAAATTACATTTTTCTCTTATCTTCTGTTGTTTAATTCACTACAAAACTATCTCAACCTCTTTCATAATTGACATTATCAGCAGTATTTTTTTTATAAAAACATGGCTTTTACATACATCACATTATTTTCTCCTTATAAAATGCATTAAAGAATTTTTTTAAAAAAGTTTTCACCTTTTTTCTTTGAGAATCTAAAGAGGATGTGAACTCACTGGAATTGAAAAGCTTTTGAGGAGATACAAGTATTCTTCATTTTTCATGCCTATTGCAAATATATTGTGACGGAGTCAGACCAGAAGGATACAGGAGAGTGCTGGAAGGTAGGTATATCAGTCTCAGGATGTGCAGGTCCCTGTTCCCTGGATAGCCAAACAAAGGCTACTCCAGACCAATCAAGACACCTGGGGCCAATTAAGAACCTTCTAGAAAGGAGTAGAAACAGCTAGCCTAATTGGGACACCTGAAGCCAATCAGGGACTGGCTGAAACCAGATAAAAACCTCCCAGTTAGTCAGGTGGGCTGTGGGTGTCAGGAGCTGTGGAAGGTGGTTGTGCTGTTGGTGAGACTGAGTGGTGGACAACATATCATCCAGAAGGAAGGAGGCCCTGAAGTAAGGGTGAAGTGGAGTTTGAAGAAGCAGGGACTGCTGTGGGGAAGTAGCCCAGGGAATTGTGTTGTGTTTTGTGGATAAAAGGTCAGCCATCTTAGCTGATACTATTAGAGTCCCTGGGATGGAGCCGGGAGCAGAGGGTGGGCCTGGGCTTCCCCCTTTTTACACCTTCCATACTGGCCTGTGATGAAGGTAACTTACTAGGCGGTGACTCTTGCCAATTATACTGAGAAAGGGAGGTCACTCTGGGGCCTAGATGAGTTTCTGAGGCCCCTAAATCTGCCAGGAAGCACAGGACCCACAAGTACAAACTTGGAGCTTTGTCACAATATATTAACCATGACTTTTACAGGCAATTTTAATACATACGATGATAATATTGATTTATTAACAGCTTCAACATTTTTTGATCTGTAATGTAGTGTTTTTAAACTCTTCCCAAGCAGTCTATACTGTGAATTTAAAAATCCTATTTTTGTTATGGGTATGTTATTACAGAGAAAAGTCTATAAAAATCAATATGTTAAGAGACTGTTAAGCTCTCTTAATGGCCGAGCTCTCCAAAAACAGTAAATGCCAAACCTAGATATACAACATTCACTCTACTCCTTTTATGATACATCCTTTAATTTTATCATCGCAGGCTGTTTGCCCATGGCTGCTTCCATTGACAATCTGATTCACTTCAGCAAGTCACAAATCTTCATGGTCATGTTTATCAAAACCATTGAAAGATGTAAATAATGCGTCAGCATTGACCTGACTACTGATCAAAAACCCATGGAAACCAGTGCAGGCTCCATACTTCAGATGCGATTGAAAAGCGCTCCCCATCGACTCCTGTACTCCACCTCTGCAAGAGATGAAACGGAGTCGACGGGGAAGCGGCAGCGGTCAACTCACTGCCATGTGGGCGGCCAGGTAAGTCGACCTAAGATACGCCGACTTCAGCTATGTGAATAGTTATTCTCGTAGGCTGAAGTTGTGTATCTTAGGTCAACCCCTTCCCCGCCCCGCAGTGTATACCAGGCCTAAGAATAGCAGTTGACAGCTAAGATTCGTCACTGGCATGTGGAGAGCTTTAAAATTAGAACTGTCAGCTGTGCTCCTCAATATGGAAGTAGAAAACTCTGCCATCTGAATCTTTTTAAAATTCATTCTCAATACCCTCAGAAATGACTGATCCTCATACGTTAAGATTCATCACTGAGCATTTTGATAAACTCAGAGGCCTTTCATATTTTCAGATGAGATTATTTCTACTCAAAACCCAGAAAAGGCATATGACATTTGCAAGAAAAGATAACGTCAATCAGAAATGAATTGTCATAATAGCATGCTGATCTCAGAATCGTTACTTACATCACAATATCATCTAAAAAGTTCTGGGTACAGAGATATAGGGGAAACCACCCTTGACTCCAATGAATTTACAGTGTAAATAGATTTAGAAAATGAAGATTGGATACAACACACAAGCAAATATATCCTGGTAATTACTTACATGCATCCCTCAAATGCTTTACCTAGCTATTGTTAGTTCCTGTAATTTAAAAACAACTGTCTCACTCTGGTTTACTCCTCTCTTACTGTCATACCAGATGTCCCAGTCATCGCCTACCAACCCCATACTTGAGATACCTCCATTCCATGCTATCCTCATCCCATGTATTTAAGGCTGATATAAAAATAACCAACCAGCCAGATGGTGCACAAATTACTAAGAGTGGTGAAAGAACCTGCAGATCCTGCTGTTCACAGACATATTCCCTTATGCTCTTGCTGCCTGGGTGAATTGGTAACAACTGTATGACTTCAGCTTTTAATATTCCATTTCCAACACTATTTCCATGTAGATACTAGATTTCTAGTGACACTGTTTCTTTTCCTCTTTATACAATGATCAACAATATGAAGAATCCGCAGAGCAGAGTTGGTCTCAAATAATTGTTTGCTAATTATACAAAACATGCAATGCCTTTCTATATTCATGCTGCTATTCTGTGTGTTTTCAGGTGGCTTCCAAAACATAGAGCACAATGAGTACCACAACAGGGATCAGTCAATTGAAAGAGATACTGTCCTGTTCCTGCACACACCACATCTCACCTTGTCTTTATTGTAGTAGCTTTATGCTTGCACATAATGGTCCCTGTTAAAGTCCTTTCAGCACACAAGCCTTCAGAAAATTAGTACCCATTTTTCACTGAGGGTGGAGCTGCAAGGTTGTAAGTGTACACCATTGGTTAGTGTCTGTTACATGTCTCGTTCTGTGTCTGATCAACAGAGTGTGTGAGTGTTATGACCCTGAATTGAAGAGCCTGGCTATTTAGCTGAAGCTGTAGAAACTCACGCTAAATTGCCTGGGATTCAAACGGTTGTTGGCTTCAGAGGACCTGAATTTCTAATGTAAAAAACAAAGGAGAAAACACACCTCATAATAAGCAAAGCAAAATACTGGTAGGCTTTCCTCAGACATCAACAATATCAATTACAGTAAAGCAGAAGCCGATGAAGCTTACACGTTCCAGAACTATTTTAATTATTGAAATTATCTTACACTTAAAACTATTTAAATAACTTTCACAGCACAATTATTATGTTAAGCAGTAAAAGCAGCAGCATAGCTTTGCAACTCATAACACAAAAACTCCTGCGTTCAAGCCTTCAGAGAGCCAGCTGTTTATCTCACATGTCCAAACTTCAGTGTGATTTTATGAACAGGACTGCTAAAAAAAAATAAGAAAAGAAGTGTTCCAGAGTTCTCTGTATTTGCAAGTACAATTATTGTAGCTACAAGAGTAAACTGAGTATTTGTGCATGCAAATTCATAGATAGGTATCTGTCTAGCAGCTATTTGTGTGTGTAAATCCCCACATTTCACTCACAGCTATAGGAAATGCACACTCAAAAATGCATACACAAAAAGCATTTTATTTAAATTGCCCAGTATGGTGTGCTAATGTGCATTTTAACTGCAGATGAGTTTCAAATAGAAGCTTGGATGTCCCAGTTTCTCAAGAAGTAACAACTAAAAATAATCATCTATTGCAGGTCATACCCATAGCGGTAAGACTTTCAAACACATATGACAATTGTCAGTCAGGAATGTTGTGCTGGGAAGGCTGCCAGCTTGTATTCTCTTTTAAAATTAGAGACTCAACTATATGTTATTTGGGTGTCCTGGACACCCAGACTCTCATTGAAGAACCACACTATTAATATCTTATGAGCTCTGAAGCATTATGACCAATCACATCCAACTGTTTGGAGCTTTTGTTCCCACCACGCAGCTATAGGCAGTTTTTTGCATGTGTCTTAAATGCTTTTATTGGAGATCCTTGCCCCCTTTGATTTTGGTGTACAGTATGCCCAAGATTTGCATCAGTGGAAATGGCAATATTCCTAAACAATCCAAACATGGAAACCATATGTTTTCCAATGACTCTTCAGATGATTGACATCTCTTCCAACAAATTACAAGCACTCAGTAACAGTCCCTTTTAAAAATCTTGGGATCAGTGAGAAACAGTAGTAGATCATCTACATCCAGCTTCTGGCCAGGAGTTATAGAATAAAAAAATGTTCTCTCTTGGCTAATAATCACATCTAATGCTCACGAGAATGGTTAATAATTTGACACAAATTTATGATGGATGAAAAAATTAAAATTGGATCCCCAAATCAATCATTTGTTGTGTCTTTCTCAATAGTACCATGGTACAGTACACACAGCACACAAGGAACCCTAAGTGCTACTGCATGTCCAGATATTATTGACAATCCCAAGCCAAGAGCAGTATAACACTTCTGAAAGTTAACAGATCAGGCAAATTACTAGAGAGAGATAACACAAAAGAAAAATGAGTAAAGTCCAATATCCTAGAAAAAACAAAATTACCTGTATGAACACAATTCTGATTTCCCAAGAGTTTGAGTCAGTTTCAATCAAATGTTTCTATTGCAAACTGCTCTAAAAAAGATGAAAAATATATATAGAAAAACTGCAAGCTCTAAAGTCAATCGGATTCACTGGTCATCCTGCTCCAATGCACTTGAATCTCTGAAGTCCAGCAAGTTGATAGTCTGCTGGATATAAAATTGACCAAGGAAGCAGAATATAGTCTATATTTGTGATAGGTGAATTTCAAAGGATTAGGTTTAAATAGACATCCAGATGCAAATTTAGATGCTTTTACAAAATATGTCCCTTTCATTTTCCCCCAAGGCCTCCTTTGCTGGCTTCTTCCTTCACAAGAGCGATCTCCTCCTTATCAGTTTTCTAGTTAACTTCCATTAGGGTCATAGTCTCTCCTTTCCTGTGACACCAAACAGGATACAAATCTGTCCATACCTGCAATTCTGTATGTACAGATGGGAGCATCTGAAGCAGATGAAGTTGGACTGTCTATGACTGTTTTTATAATGTCAACCACTATCATCATTTTAAAAAAGCAGAGACACAATATGGAGACCAAAAGATCAAATAAAAAAGTTAGATAATTACATCCTGGTTAAAAATATACTAAGTGATTGGATACTTTGTTTACTCTGTGGCTTAAGGTGCTGAAATTGAGCTACACCACCAGCGTGCAGTAAGAAATAGAGGGTGAAGTTACCTATGGGAAAACTGATTTGGATAAAGAAACCAGCTAAAAACTTGCACGTGACTAACTTCTGGGTTGGGATGTGGGATTTGAATATGTTCAGTTAACATTTGTTTGGTTAAATTTTTGTTTCAGTGCATTTCTACATTTCCGGGTTTTGGCCAAATGCCAAAACACGAGAAAGGATGCTCTTACATTTCCAGCCTGACCTGAAGGAGCAGGCCCACAGCTTTCACAAACCTGTTAGCCTACTTTCCAGAGGAAATTTGCAGACCTATGAGGTTTGGATAAACTGTGGTAAGATAAACATTAAGGGTGGGATTTTCCAAAGCGTTCTGGGTTGGTGCAACTCTGCTATCATTGAAGTCAATGATAAAACTCCCACTGCCGTCAATGGGACTAGACTTTGGCTAAGACTGAGTGCTTTGGAAAATCTGGCACAAAGGCTTTTGGTGCTTATCCAAACATGACAGACTACTTGTCTTTTATTGTTGGCCCATCACTAGAAACTATACAGGGCTACTGAATGCAGTGAACAAATACAGATCATCAGTGCTATAGTATTTTTTCAGTAACGGTATCCAGGAATAGGGGATTTATTCATTTATAAAACACTGTTGTAGCAGAGATACACAGATTAACACAAGCACGTTAGACACCTCTCCAAAAATTATAAAGTGGTTATTCTAAATATCTTCTATTGTTTTACCAAAACACTTCTTGCCAGTTATTAAGGATCTTATAATTGCCAAAACAGTGAGCAATATTCCTTACAAATGTGTTAAATTGTATATCAGGGTAATTGCTGAGTGTTTTTTGCTTTATTGATTTCACATTTGTTATGCTTTTTAAATTAAACTGTGCTATTAACAAGCACTTCTTAATGCTTGAAATTTCAATCTTGTGTTATATTAAGCAGAGCAGCCTTTTCAAGTGATATACTCAGTGTCTTTCTGGTGATATAATCAATGTCTAGTTGTCACAGGTGCAAAGATGTTAGCCATTATAAAACAAGCCTGCAATTGCTCCGAGTTCTGCACACATAATTCAAAATCTGTCAGGCTTGTCTTACTACAGAAAAGCAATATCTTTCAACAAGAAAAGATAAATCCGTGTGAGCTTTGAGGTCTGAAGCTGATGTGCATACATCCAAGGAAGCTTTTCAGTCTTTGGAGGGTGCCTGTTCCTGTAGTCTGAAGCACTGAGAAATGGGTAGGGTCTGTGTTAATGGACATCAGCCCACATGATGTACAGAATTATCAGCTATGAAATGTTATGAAATAGGGCCTATTTTGTGAATTAAAGTTATTTACATTTTAAATATTTATGAATTATGTTGAAGTGTAAATAATGGATTTTTGGATCCCTCACAAATTGGAGGGGAGGGGGGAAGAAAAATTCATTTTGGGTTGAATGAAAACAACATTTTTCAAAAATTGAATTTAAAAAATTTGGATCAAAGTATTTCAATTAGAACATTTTTGGCATTTTTTAAATTTTTAAAAAAATTAAAGGTAATTTCTAAACAGAAATTTTGAACTGAACAACTGAAACATTACACTTTTAAACACAACATTTTGACTTTTTTGGAATGTTTTTCTTTTCAACACAGACAATTCAGCAAAGCTCACATGAATTCACAGAATGTTTTGGGGTTGCTGAAAAAGTTTCAGCTGAAAAATTTTGCCCAGTTCTAGTCTTCTGTGTGTCTTTGCAGGAAGAACTCTGCTTATCATATACAAGAAGAACCTACAGCAACGGAGAAATTGTTAGCTTGCTAAAGCAATGTTTCTCTAGGATGAATGTTTATTTGACTTGGGTAAAGTGGAATACATCTGCATCTACATATGTAGAGGTAGAAATATGATTGTGTATTGAAGTGTGGTTCTTGGAACAGTGAACACCTAAACAGGGCATCATAAGGTTCCATATATATTGAATTTCCAGGTGCCATATAATGCTCAATTATAAATAAAAATTTCCTTCTCCTATTACCAGGCCTGAAAAGTCATGCTACAATAAGCTTCAAGATGGGTTCTTTCCTTTCAGTCACCGTCACCAGTAATAAGGATGATGCAAATCAAATGATTCACCCTTATGATCAGCCCCATATCATCTTCAAATTAAGTCCTCAAATATACCTGCCAATCAATGTTCTAAATTATACTTACAGAAAATTAACTGAACCTCACTTTGACAAAACCCAAGTCCTGTATAAAACAGTCTCCATAAACCCAAAGAAGTAGCTGTGGATTTTGGAGAGTACATTGACCTGTGAGCTATGGAATGACACATTAATTAGGACTTCCTGAGAGGTGGCTCTTGTCTCATGGGCCTGAGAGCTAGTGACTTCTTGTGTCATCTACAGTTTACCACTACCATACTTAAATATCTGTAACTAGGCTCCTAGCCTGTATTAGTGCAGGCAACTAGGTGGAATTACACTGAATTTGTAGTATGTGTGTGTTTATCTTTTTAAAAAATATTTGAATGTTTTGTGTGATTTGTAATTCAAGTCATTCTTCATACTCAAGAGCTAAAGTAGATCTTCATTAAAGCTATTTACTATGCCTGACTTTACTTTAGCTGGCTCATTCCTTGATGCAGTCTTAGATGATATGGATATTAGTCTATTTCAAAGTGAAACCTGCCTTGAATATTGTTCTTTTGTTGCATCATCTCATCTGCAGACTCTAATCCCACTCTTGATTTTGTCCCAGTAACTAGATCACCATGCTACACACAAATGCTATATAAAACATGAAGATGATCTCTGGGGACCTTGAAAACTTGTAGCTTTCAACAGAACAGAAGTTGAACAGAAGTTTGTCCAATAAAAGATATTACTTCTCCCAACTTGTTTCTCTCATATCCTAGCTTTGACACACTATAATAAGACTGCAAACAAAAATATAAAATATATGACACTACAAGAGAAATAATGGCTTCACTTTGCTTCCCTCCCTAGTACATTAGCTTCCTAATTTAATATCTCAGTATGAACTTTGATCCTTTTCCAATCTGGGTAGGCTCCAGATAACTTAGGGTAGGCAAGAAGTGTGGAGCTTCCCTCACCTTCCTGCCACTGAGCAGAGCAGCTGTTGAGCTGCTCCATGGCTGATATTCCAACCTAAGTCCTCTGCTTTACTTGTGCCACAAAAGAGAGCTGTTGGATCCGCAAAGCAGTATTTCTTTCCATCCTCCACTGTCTCAAAGAACCATTAAGCCTAACCGTACCAGGACAGTCACTAATCTGTGATACATTTAGAGGTAGATTCTAGCATTGGCTATTGGTTAATACTGCACTTTGGAAATACAGAGGCTTAGTTGTATCAAGAGCCATCCAGACTCAGTGAGAGTGCGGGGGAGGATTTAGTCTTAAGTGAACAAATTTACAATCTTTCCATCACAGCTTCCATTTTCAAGAGAGCTTCCCATCGCAATCCATATTTCCAATAGAGAACACACTAATTCTCAGTGTTATTCACAGGTTGAACACTGATGCTTTACGTAGTTTTATCTGAGCGATTCAAAGCCAGCCCATTCCTGAGTGACCAGTGGTGATTTCGACCATCTCTGAATCAGACTGGGCAAAAGCCACCAGATGAACTCAGTGCACAGGAGCAAAGTGTGCTAACATGAGAGCAAAGGTTTAAAGCCCACATCATTCATTCAAGCCTACAGAAGCATGTTTCCTGACTAACTGCTCACTGTTGCTGCAGTCAGCCAGAACCAGATAAAATCAGTTGGAGATGTGTGTGGCCTACTTCTTTCAGTATAGTATTTGAAATGATAGGAATAATGTGGCAACCAGAAAAGAAATATTGCGGTCTCCTTTCTTGTTCAGACACCAAAATCATGGACATTTATTATATTTAAACAAAGATCCCTGAATATAAAATGTTAAGGATTTAATAGTTCTGTGACAGATCATCTTTAACCTGTCAATAACTCACATTTGATATAGGGTATATATAAAGTTTAGAGGAATTTACATGAAAATATGAGCTCTGTCTCTTTAAAGGCTGACAGCGAGTGGGATTCAAGTTCACATCACCAGTAAAGACAATTAACCTGCTGTAGCATGGTTAGTAAATTACAACACAGAATAGACACTTGTAGAATGGGAGATGTTTATTAGGAAATAAGATGTGAAGGTGAAGCTGATAGGTAGTTATAGTGCATACACATCTCTACTTTTTAAGTTATCAAGGAGTATAGAAAATAATTCTCACTGTTAAAAAAATTCACCTTATTTCCAGTCTGAATTTGTCTAGCTTCAACTTCCAGTCATCGGATCATGTTATACTTTTTCCTGCTAGACTGAAAAGCCTGTTGTTCAATATTTGTTCCCCATATTCAGACTGTAATAAAGTTATCGCTTAACCTTCTCTTTAAGCTAAATGGATTGAACTCCTTGAGTCTATCACTACAATCAGAGCCGTCCCTAGGGTATGGCAAATTGGAGCAACTGCCCTGGGCCCCACAATTTGGGGGCCTCTGAGCTTCATGAGCAGGTGGTAGGAGGTAGGGGGTAGGAGGAGCTGGGGAGCACGCACACACACACACCCCCTCAGCAGATAGGTGTCGAGTTCCTATGTCCCAGGACGGCCCTGACTACAAGGCATGTTTTCTAATCCTTTAATCATTCCTGTGGCTCTTCTCTGAACTACCTCCAACTCAACATCTTTTTTCAACTGTGCGCACCAGAACTGGACACAGTATTTCATCAGTGGCTGCACTAGTACCAAATACACAGGTGAAATAACCTCTGTACTCTTACTTGAGGTTCTCCTATTCATGCATCTAAGGACTGCATTAACCCTTTTGGCCACAGAGTTGCACTGGGAGCTCAGGTTCAGCTGCTTATCTACTACAACTCCCAAATCTTTTTCAGAGTCTCTGCTTTCCAAGACAGAATTCCCCACAGTGTAAGTATGGCCTACATTCTTTGTTCCTAGATGTATCTGTTTATATTTAGGCATATCTGAATAAAGAGTCAGCAAATACAGGAATTAGTGATGATTATCCAAAGCAGCAAACACAATAATGTATAGATTTTAGAAATATTCAGTAGAATAGAGATTTTATGAGAAAGCTGCATACCCTATCAGAGGGTTACCTTTGTGAAGAAGCCTGTGGACCACAAGAAGTGACAAGAATGGAGGGCCAAAGGTTACAAATCTTATTATAGTTATTCAAATGATTGAGTATGATAATATGATGTAAATAATTCTGTCCCATGAATAATAGCAAAATAAACATTTACTTCTTGCAAACTATTTGCTAACTTACATTTGAACTAATAGAGTAAAATTCCTATAATGACTAATGGCAAATCTTTGGCTGAAATCTTAATTTTAAAACTGACATGCAATATCAACTGTGTGAATTGTATTACATTGGGGAGTTTCCACTAGAAAATTAATTTATCAAGTGCACTAAGATACATGTATGTTAATGGCGTAAATTGGTGCATTTTGCATTCTATTAAGCCAAATTCGGTGCTTGTGTTATTATCTCCAAGAGCTGTCAAAATATGTATTTGAAGGAATATTCAGTATGCACAGCAAGTACAGTTAAAGTTCCTGCTATAATTAACATCAAAATGTACCTCTCATTAAACTCTTCCTTTCAAATTGCTAATAACTTATGCAAACAGAAATGTTTTTTTTTCAGCTGAAATTGTCCATATTTGAAGTCAATTTCTTTGGAAAATTTCAGCCAGTTATATCACTTCTGAGTTCTGTAAGTGAGTATAAAAAGCCCTCAGAGACACTATATTCTAATCATACATTTTTGAGCATACCTGTCTCAGTGAGTATTACACTAATTTTGTTCAAACTTAGCTTGTTTTGTAGATGAGTAAAGTCAAAGGAACAAGCCACATTTCAAGGAAGTTGAATTATCAGTTTTGAAATCATGTGCATTTAAAAGTTTCTCATGCATGCATAGCAGGGTCTGATTCTCATTTGCGGTAAGGTCTCTTTAGACTACAGTGGCAATGTAAAGGGTTACCTTTACACTTTAAGGTCCTTTTAAATTATCAGAGGACTGTAATGTGCAGTGCATTAGTGAAAATGTGAATCAGGCCTTTTGCAGGTTTATAAAGCAGTGAAATACACCACAAGATGCACTGTATACAGGACACACGCAAGCCAATACACAATCCATTTTCTCCTCTTACATTCGTGATTGCAATACACAATCCATTTTCTCCTCTTACATTCATGATTGATACAATTGTCCAAATGCAGCTTTTTGAGCTAATTTAACAAATGGATCATTGGTACCTATGTGGGCTGGAACTTGGGAGATTAGGGCTCAATTCCCAGAGCTGTAACCAGAGCAGGGCAAGTGGGGAAGCCACCCAGAGTGCTGAGCTGTGAGGGCACAAAAATGAGGAAGAAAAATGGTAGAGAACGCCAATATACTTGCTTGCTCTGGGTGCTAAAATGCCAAGTTATGGTTCTGTGCACACAAATTGCAAATACAAGCTCTTTTGTGCTCCTGATCCATAAGTTACTTCAATTTTATGCTAATGTATCTCCATTGACTTCAATGAAAATGACACCTCTAGAAATCCTGATGTAATTCAGAATTTAGTCAGAGTTCTACACATGCAAATCCCCAAACTATATATGTGCATCTGAAGTTGTGTGAGAAAAAATTGTGTATGTCAAAATATTTGCAACTTTCCAAGCATATATTAAGAATTAGGGCTAGACTCCTTATAATGTGGTTCAATTTTGTATTGTATTGAGTAATTTGCTGATAAAAAAAATCAATGACCTCTCTAGCATTCTTCTGCCATATATCTTCATTCCAAGGCCATTAATTTGCTCTGGCACATCTTTCAAGTAATTTTCCACTCTTTCCCTATTCCAGGAAACATATGACTATATTAGCACTCAGAAGAGGTTTTGAACTCTTAAAATCAGCTCTAGCAAATACAGCCATTTTCCCAATGATTACCCCATTCAGCATGTCTTTGAAACTATTTAAAGAGAATGCCAGCACCTCAACAGTGCCTGAAAATCGGGTGTGTGAAAAAGGAAGAGACACGAGCCCCTTTCAGAAGCTGAAGCTTGATAACTAAAAATAAAATCACAGCATTAGCTATCAGTATTCCAGATACTACAGTACCATTTATTGTATCACTTTTAAGGATAGTAACATTAAAACTCACTTCAAAACATGATGGCAGTTACCTCTGAGCTGAAAAGTTGACAGAAATCAGCAGAAACAAAATCACTTAGCTTCTTTTAGAGAATAAAGGCTTACACCCATAAATTAAGGAAATCTAGATTAGAAACTCCAGCCCTCATTCAATCTGTTGCATTCAGTTGGCACCTGGCATTAAGAGGAATGTTTTTCTTGACCCTTATGGGTATGAATAGTGTGGTAAAGGGTGCAGGAACTACTTCCTATGTTTTTCTGTGGGAATGCTATATAACATATAGGGCATGGGGAGGAGGTACAGCCATAGCCTCACTTCCTGTGCACTTGCCCACAGAGATTGTGCCTGTTGTAGTTCCCACCGAGGCAGAGCAGGTCCATGTAGAGTGACCAGACAACAAGTGTGAAAAATCAGGATGGAGGAGGGGGGAATAATAGGAACGGATATAAGAAAACAACCCAAAAATCTGGAATGCCCCTATAAAATCGGGACATCTGGCCACCCTACGTCCATGTCACTTTCACCAGAGGCCAGTAGATAAATACCATAATCTAGTCCATAATCATAATCTAGTCCTAAGTGAACATCCTATACATGCTACAATACATACACACCACCAAATAAATTATGGACAGACTTTCAGATTTAAGATTGAATTTCCTTACTTTTATTTTTTTAATGTAGAGCCTTTAGACTGCACCTGGGCTCCAGTGAAACCTGAGAGAATAGGGACATCACCTGAGAGGGAAAGAGTTGGTTCAAATACATTCTGTGCAAGAATCCTGACCTGGCCCATTGCTCGGTGTCCAGAAAGCCTCCATACTCTCTGGTAACAAGCAGCCAGTGGCTCCCTCAAAACCTTAGGAATTAACCAGTCTCCAGAGATAGGAAAGTTACCTAAGCAGAATTAATACATAAACACCAGTGTGTTTATTTTATAAACAACAGTCTGAAGGGTTAACTTTTTTGTCCAAGTTTTGTCAATATTGTGGATGACTCAGACTCTAAATCACTCTGTATTCTACTAATGATGACTTAGATGATACCTTATCTTACACTGCAGATTTGATTTACAGAAGAAATGTAAATGTTCCATTTTATTCTGTGGCAAATGTGGATAAATAATATATTCTCGCTGTGTAAAACTAAATTGAATATATAATTTTCTCCCCAAGTGATATGATGATCTCTATCAAACATTAGTGAAATAGACTGTTTAAAAGTAAATTGGAAGAGGAATAAGAGAATCTGTTGAAATTTGTATTTAAACATTAATTGTATTTAAAATTAAAATAATGTGATTGATGCTGTGCTGCAAAGAGCGGTTAAAGATCTCTGGTAAATCGCATGCCTTCTTCATTAGGGACTAAATCATGGTCATGCAACCTTCTTCCTCTGCCAGGGCTACCTACATTGCAATGCACAGCACAGGAAGAGACATCACTACTTTACCTCCCAAACGTGCACATGGAATGGGTGAGTAGGAGCAGATGGTGGGCAGATCCTTCCATCCACCGGCTAGTCCAGCTGAGTCAGCACAGGTGGAGATAAGCTGCCTGACTGGAAACAGTGGATGTACTTTATTTCCACCCATGGAGTAAGCGGGGCATGGACAGGAACAAAGTATGATGCTAAATTACAATTTGGTTACTTATCTGTTGACTGCTGTGAGAACTGCTGTATGCCCTTGTTGCCAAGAAGGCTAATGGCATTTTGGGCTATATAAGTAGGGGCATTGCCAGCAGATCGAGGGACGTGATCATTCCCTTCTATTCGACATTGGTGAGACCTCATCTGGAGTACTTTGTCCAGTTTTGAGGCCCACACTTCAAGAAGGATGTGGAAAAATTGGAAAGAGTCCAGAGGAGGGCAACAAAAATGATTGGGGCCTGGAGTACATGACTTATGAGGAGAGGCTGAGAGAACTGAGATTGTTTCATCTACAGAAGAGAAGACTGAGGGGAGATTTGATAGCTGCTTTCAACTACCTGAAAGGGGGTTCCAAAGAGGATGGATCTAGACTGTTGTCTGTGGTACCAGATAACAGAACAAGGAGTAATGGTCTCAAGTTGCACTGGGGAAGGTTTAGGTTGGATATTAGGAAAAACTTTTTCACTAGGAGGGTGGTGAAGCACTGGAATGGGTTAGCTAAGGAGGTGGTAGAATCACCTTCCTTAGAGGTTTTTAAGGTCAGGCTTGACAAAGCCCTGGCTGGGATGATTTAGTTGGGGATTGGTCCTTCTTTGAGCAGGGAGTTGGACTAGATGACCTCCTGAGGTCCCTTCCAACCCTGATAATCTATGATTGATTCTAAAACTATGCACTGCTCCTTTCTCAGGGCTTGATCTAGCCCTAAAATAGTACACACAGTGTGTGTGTGTGAGGGTGGGTGGGGAGCATGAACTGTTAATACAAAATTAGGCTCATTTTATAACGCTAATCTGATAATACCACATTCCACTCCTTCCTTGTGAGCTCTGTGTCAAGAGCTGATGTATATTTAATTTGATATCCCTTAAACTTTATCTCCTTTCAATAAGGCCTTTCTCCAATGCACAATTTGCTAGTGGGACATCTTATGTACTCTGATTCACTAATCATGTTTTCACAGAAGAGTGAAATCCCACCTAATTTCATTGGTATCAGTTTCACACCAGTTCATTTGCACTAAATTCAGTGGTGTGGTCCTTGGTTCACAATAGTATATGAGAATGAAAGGAGAATCATTCTCCCATCATTTCAGCTTGGCTTTTGCCTGCATATTCAATTTCCATCTTCTACCGTTTTATTTATGTTTAGTAAAGAGCTATGAGTGATCTTGTACCAATAATACCATTAATCAGTTATTACACTACAAAGAGAACCAGTCTTTTCTATTGGTCTGTTGGGAAAGAATAACCAGTTCAGAGGGAATTGAGAAACTCTGTGGGAACATTAATCATGAAAAACATACACATGAAGAATATTTTCATGAATTTATTTTTAATAGATAATTTGGTTCACAGGTCAGTTTACAAATATGCAATGGTATATTTAAGAGTGATTATTCTTTAAAATACGTATATTCAGAAATGTTAATGCAACAATGCTCAGAATTAGCTTTAAATGTACACACCTGATGATATCTCTTGTGTTTGATTTTGATAAAGAAAGTTGGGCAAAAGGAGAATATTTCATTTATTTTTGTTTCTTCGTTTCTATCACTTTTACTTTCAGGGATTTATACCTATGGTCTTAGACCCAGATCTACCATGAATTTAGAAGCCTAAATACCTTTGAAGATCCGGGTCTCAGTAACTATCGCGTTTTTTTTTTTTTTAAGGCAAAATATCTTTTTCCTTTAGGATCAGATTCTGCCATCCCTACCAAGGAATAAATTACAATCCCTCTGTAAACCCACCCATCTATAAAGGGCACCACTTAATGTCACAAAGTTGTGGTTAATTGGTGCATAGGGCTTGTGCTGGCACTCTGTACATAGCCGAATTTCACCCTAATGTGAAAAAGAGTGGTAGAATCTGGCCCATATGTTTTCAGATTCCCTCTCTCAGCAACTTTGAGCCCCATAGCATGCTATAAAATAACCAAACTCAGTTACACATGATGCAGTTTGAAAAGACCTTTATGATTATCATACAGAATCTAATAAACAAAGAGACAACCCTTTTAGTATTTGAGGTGCAAATTCTGGTAATTGGCAATAGACATCCATATAGTTCTGTTTACAGAACATTAGCTTAAATCCAGGTTAAGTGACTCTCCATCAGGCAAGGTTATTGTGACTACTTTGATCTTGATCACGTTTTCTAAAATATTTACTGCATATTTAACAACAGTAAGTTGTACATAAGTAATGTATACACTAAGATTCCAGGAATGTCACTCTGAAGTCTAAAATGTCTGTTGAACTCAAGTGAAGTGCTGGAATTAAATTGTTTATATGAGGGAGACTGAACAGATGGTAGATCACTTAGCCTAGCTGCTACACTACACCTACATGCATAACTGCTATCAGCACAAATCGCCACAAATCTCCCAGTCCAACTTCCCCCAGACACAAATCAATACAACCACCCACACAACATCACAACCAGCAAACACATGAAAATAAACATATATAGCCCTCACAGCAGCACACCCTCCTCATTTGCACAAACCCACACAATTCTCCCAGCACAACACAAAAACCTATGCATCAATACAACCATCCACAAAGCCACCACATACAGCGTGCTCAATAATTTCAAACATCACCTTGAAGCCTAGAGTTTCTATTGAGTCAGGGTGAAGCAATGAAAACAGCAATAAGAATGGCTAAGAGCTTTTTGTTTCGAATGCCACCGAGTTCAATCATCAAAGATATGTGGTCTGTTACCATCCATTTTTAAGCTATTTTTGGCTTTTTTACCCACACAGAATCATGGAAGATTAGGGTTTCAAGAGACCTGAGGAGGTCATCTAGTCCAACTCCCTGCTCAAAGCAGGACCAACCCCAAATAAATCACC
The DNA here is from genome assembly GCA_007922305.1 of Dermatemys mawii. NCBI lineage: Eukaryota > Metazoa > Chordata > Testudines > Dermatemydidae > Dermatemys > Dermatemys mawii. The sequence goes on from ML677337.1 coordinate 364,520, forward strand.
CCACCGGGGCTTTGTCAAGCAGGGCCTTAAAAACCTCTAAAGAAGGAGATTTCACCACCTCCCTAAATAACCCATTCCAGTGCTTCACCACCCTCCTAGTAAAATAGTGTGTCCTAATATCCAACCTAGACCTCCCCCACTGCAACTAGAGATCATTCCTCCTTGTTCTATAATCTGCCACCACTGAGAACAGCCTAGCTCCATCCTCTTTGGAATCCCTCTTCAGGTAGTTGAAGGCTGCTATCAAATCCCCCCTCACTCTTCTCTTCTGCAGACTAAATAAGACCAGTTCCTTCAGCCTCAACTCCTAAGTCTTGTGCCCCAGCACCCTAATAATTTTCGTTGCCCTCCACTGAACTCTCTCCAATTTGTGCACATCCTTTCTTTGGAGGGAGGGAGCGGTAAAAGGGAAACTGGACACATGACTTTACAAATAACATCTGTGCAACAATAAGGGCTTTCAACTATTAGTAATTAATATACTGGAAACAGAAGGAAACACTGGAAACATAAGGATGGTCAACAATTTTGCAACTAGAAAGGAAATCTCTAATATTTAAGAGTGAATATTTTAAAATTAGAATTGAGAGCTGTTCTAGAGGCGAACAACTTCAATATCAAACTAAGCAGAAATAACCACGGAAAAAATTTCAAGGGGATGATCCTTTCGAAATGCTTCCAGTCGTCACTTGAATATGATTATTTTGTGATCTAATATTGTTTCTTTTTTCCCCACATATCCTATGCACATATTAATTGATTCATTATAATTTACTAGCATTTTCATTATAAAGCCTCTGGCATAACAATGTCTGTCTTTGGTTTTACAGATTCTGTCAATAGTTTTTGCTTCATCAGACTTGTTTATCATCTTAGTCACACATTGGAATGAGTCACTGTAGGCCAAATTTCTTTGTGTAGCTATATGCAATGCATGCTAATTCAAAGCATTTTTCCATGTGAACAAAGTTTACTTTGGTAATGATTTATACGGTGCTATCTTCCAACTTCCACTGTGCTAAATCTGGCTTGTTGGCCTCTTCAAATACCAAATATTCCATCTGGATCTGCAGCACAGCTACTGCATGACTAGCTATTTGTGTCCATCTGCATTGCTCACAATAGGGATTCTTGTAGAGTCCCATTCATTTCTCTGAGAAGCATGTTCTAAACAGCTCAGCTAATAATATGCTTCCTTGCTAGACTGCTAGACCCATCAGGATTTTGGAAAATATCATTGTGGCTTAGTTCCAAAATCTCAGCCTGACAGCACACGTTCTTGTGGTGGAGCCAGGATTTTGAATTCTCAGGATACTGTCCTGGTCTGCTCTGTTGTGGTAAATTGCATCTCTAGTTCTTCCACTTCTTTTCCATTATCCTGCAGTGTGTCAGACTTTGCCAAAACAAACCAAAAAAGTTTGCAACAACCCTTTAATGTCATTTTCCACAAGTATTTCCTCAATTACTCCATACCTAGAGTTGCCACATCTGAGACATTACAAAAACAGGATATCTGGGATCATCCTGAGCCTGTAAAATTAGACAAGTGCTAGTATGTGCTGAGCACACTTACAGCTATCTCAAAAAGGAATGATTCTGTGGAAGTCTGGACAGGTGGCAACCCAAATTGCGACCTGCAGAACATTTCCTTGCTTCAGCAGGTCAAGAGTCATACCAAAATGCCCAGTTATGATAAAATTCCTCTCTGGGTGGATGAACCCCACAAGGCTTATGTCCCACTTAAACTTTCAGAATAAGTATTAAATAGAACTTGAGTGGTCCATAGGCCTTGTAAAAGATCTTGCTATAAATATTAGGCTGAGAAGAACCTAGAAAGAAGTAAACCAGAGTCCTGGCATCAGGATAAGGAAGACCTATACAACAGAGTATTTCAGCTCAACCTAGTCATCATCCAGATGCTCAAGTTTAATTTAGATGCCCAGAAATCTTGCCTTGTCTTTTACCTGAAAGGAGTAAAGCACGCTAGAGTGCAGTTAGAGAGATACTGATGGGGCTTTTGTATGATCCTACTTTGATGCCATAAAAGTGCATATATAAATTTCCTAGAATTTATAATAAAATGCCAAGAATTTGTCTGACTGTGTTTTGTCACACCTTGTAGCTAATGGAATGGGCAGAGTCGTTATCCAAAAATTGAATGTTAATACATTAAAGCAATCTATAAATAACGGGAAATGTGAAAGCCAGCTAATTAGAAAGTGCAAAGCAGTCTGTTCAGTTTCAATAAATACCACATTCCTCTTATGGAAGTTATATTCTTGGCAGATGTTAAAAATGACTGCAAATTTCAAAACTAGCTCTTTACAACCATTCCACTGCATCAGATTTCAAATGTGACAAGGTTGAGAAACGCTGTCTGAACAATGAGGAGGAATACGATGTTCTTCATCACTTTTCAAAGCTGCTAGGACACAATCATTTTGATAGTTTATACTAACATTGTCTAAATCGTAAGCAGACAATCAGGCAACAGTTTTTGATTTTAAGTAATTGTATCCAAAGTTTCAGCTGCATCTTGAGTAGGTGAGTAGATACTGCCAGATGAATTAATTCAGCAATTTCAGAACACTTCTGATGTGTTATGGAGTCTAGACATGGACATTAGCTATTACAAAATGGATGCCAGTGGAACAGATATTTCTTCACAGAATCTATATTGTTCGTATCCTTGAAAATGGCATAATATGGTTTGTAATTTTTAATTTTACTGATTAGAACAAAATACATATGGATAATTTTACATCATTCCAAATTGTGTAGTAAACCCAGAAGACAATGCACTCTGTATTGTCACAGCTAATGGCATCATTTTATTAGGAATAATTGCTAAAGGATAAAATGCAGTGAGTTCAAGAAATGTCATTTCTTAATATGTATTTTTTTGACAATGAATAGCCTACCTTTAAACTTTACTGTAGTTTTTTATGGCTGATAATTATGTTTAATGATGGCTAGGTTGAAGAGCAGATGGGGTTATTTCACTCCCTGTTAAAACAATAAAAAATGCAGATCTATGTGTAATCCGCCAGTGAATGTGTGTCTGACAAGCTCCCCCTTAGTGCCAAGCCATGAAGGATAGGAGTTGCTACAGTGAGCAGCTACAGATGCTCAGCTCAAGCTGTACTAGTTCATGCTTCTAGCGGTCCCCAAGATAGTGGCCATCACATGTATGTATAAAAGTTGTACACATTGAATCAATCTGTCTTTGTCAGTTGTCTTCATTCAGCTAGATTTTCAAAGCTCAAGCAGTGGAAGTTAGGAGCCTAAATACCTTTGAGGATCTGGACCTGAATACTTATAACCTTACAGAGACCATTAGAAACAAAGAAGGAAGAAACAGTGAGAAAAACAAACTACAAAAGGTAGGTGCTGGTCCAGACTTTCTACCCATTTCCCCATATTGTCATTCTGATGTGCCAACTAGGGATGGATTTGAAAACCTTTTATATTCCTTTTTCCATTCCATCCACGTACATCTAGAACCATATCTGATGTCTTAACATTCATATTGGGATTCTGGGAGACCAATTTGGGGGCTCCAATTGACCATAATTACATTTCTGAGAGATAACCCAACCATTTATATCAGTCCCTTCCCCATTAGTTTTGATACATCAGTGCTGGTAGCTCTTACTGCAAAAAGCCCCTCAGCTGCCCCTCAAACCATCTGTTTGTTTGTGGTTCACCTAGTTATTACAAGGTGCATTGCTAAATTTTATAAATCACCTCAAACACTTAACATTATTTAACCTTAAGTCAAGGACTCACTATAAGCCCTTAACACTTAATGCTTAAGACCTGTAGTTAAGCCTATTTTCATACATATTTGGTTCTTCTACTTGTTGTACAGCTTCAATAACTTCAATTATTATTTCTAAGCATGCTCAGTGGATAGATTATAAATTTACCCAAAAGTATAGACCTGCCAAAATCAGGTCAGGGGTCAATGGTCAACAGCACTCATTTGTGATTGTATGTCTTGCTAACTGAAGGTTGTTTTTAAAAAGGTCAATGGAAGTAATGTGAATTTTATTAGATGATATTGGATTGGTTTTGTGGCAGCATAGATCGCTGTATATTTTTTTCAGTTAAGTTTCCTGCATCCCTGATAGACTCAGCATAAGTTGCAATACCTTATTTTACTTTACATTTGCTTTGTTGCAGACAAAGGCACATGACCATAGATCACTTTCTTTATCTCTAATTTGCTGATAAAAATGATATATTTAATGAGAAATTCTGGAGATTCCCAGAACTGTTTCAAAGACTCCAAAGGGATCAAACCCAGCTGTGCAATGAGGGGACTCTTGTCGTATCCATAATTATCAGATCTATGCTCAACAAATTCACTGCCAGTCAGGAGTGAAGGCTGAAGTTAGGCAAGTCTTATCATACTCTGACACAGACTGTATTCCCTGCTCCTAATGAGACTGAGGGTTTCTGTTTCAGTATTACTGTCATTTTTAGGGGCCCAAACAGGAACCTATGAGTTTAGCTTTAGGCAGCCTGATGCAAATGTTGACCAATAGACAATTTTTGTGAAGTGGCCACTGATTCTGGATGCCTCTGTGTAAGAGACCAATTTGAAGCACCCTGTAATTCTAATTTGCAGAACTGCTGAGCACCTGCAGTTCCAATTGAAATCAGTGGAAACCGGATGGTGTAGCATTCAAGCATATTAGTATGTATCTTCATCTCTTGTTCTGGACTTACATGAATGTATAGCCTGAATTCTCTATGCAAAATATGTAGTGCTTTCTCCTGGGTAGATTATGTTTTGCACTGGCAGTGTGAGCTGAAAGCTATTTAGAACAGTAAATTTAGTGGAAAAGTGACAGCTCCGGTTCAGAGATCTCTGGCTGTTCATGCTAGTTTATGCTGAGCCCAATGAACAAGAATGATTTAATGATGCTTAAAACTTTAATTAGGGTTCTAACCAATCTTTCTGCTTTCTATAATTTCCTTGTCTATTTTATGAATATCTGTTGGTAAGTCATAAATTAATACATCCAGGATAAACCATTTACTAATGAGCAACTTTCAGAAAAGTAAACCAGATAAGGATCTCTCTTACCCTCCTCATGCTCCAGCAGTACTCTTACCTAACGCTTCAAATGATAGTTTTATGGGGGCATTGTCTGAAGATATTAATTGCACCCTGATATATTAACTATGACCCTAACTATGACAGAAGAATCAGAAGCAAGTTTCAGTTTAGAGATCACTCTGGTGGTTTAATTGCTTTTGCTGAAGTGCAGGGCACATGAGGCTCCTTCCTGCTCCTCACTACCTCATTTTACTGTTATCTACCCAAGTAATCCATTAACAAAACAATAATATAATGTATCAATTTGATGCAGTAAGTAGCTTTCAAATATCTTTAGGGACCAGGGCAGAAAAATCCATCTCCTACAGACAAGCCTGAAACGAGTCTCTAAAATTACAAAAAGTGTAAATAAAGCAAGGCAGGGCATTAGATTATCTTTTATTTTAGCTTGTGAATTTTCCCTATGCCAGTGGGAGGTGTGTTCCTGTTTTCTGTAACTTTGAAATTAAGCTTATGGGGGAATCATCTGTGTTTTAAACCTTTTTGTTGCCCTGCAATTTTACTTTCCATCCTGATGTTACAGAGGTGTTCTTTTACTTTTTTTAAAAATAAAATTCTTCTTTTAAGAACCTCATTGATTTGCTGTGTCCTAAAGACCCACGGGTTTGATCTGTGCTCACTTTGTAAACAATTGGTTAGTATATTATTCTCAAGCTTCCCCAGGAAAGGGAGTGAAGGAGCTTGGGGGGATATTTTGGAGGAGATAGGGCTCCAAGTGGCCTCTCCCTGAATATTTGTTTAAATCATTTGGTGGTGGCAGCAATACATCCAACGACAAGGAAAGGAATTTGTGCCTTGGAAAAGTTTTAACATAAACTGGTAGAAATAAGCTTAGGGGGTCTTTCATGCAGGTCCCCACTGCTGTACCCCACAGTTCAGAGTGGGGAAGGAACCCTGACAGGTTGCTCTCTCCTCCTGAGCCTGGAGAAAAATGGACCCCAAAAGAACAGTTGCTGTCCTGTTTATAACTTTTAGGCTTCTTTGGAAAGTGACATCCCATTAAGCTTCCTCAAGTGATCACAGGTGATTTTGGTGCCAGGATGATCTCACCCCAGCTGAACTAGTTCTCCAGGTAAGGAGCTGTCAAGGCTGATTCCCCACTCTGGCACTTCGAGTGCAGAAGGTGGGGACCCACAAGGACTCTAAAAATTAATGCTTGCCATTTCAGGCTTGTATTAAAATCCCAAGTTACTGCTTTTCTCTGACCTGGGATTGATAGATGCTGCCATCACCGAAGTAGACAACCCCTTTGAAAGACCAGGAAGGCTTACTTGGGAATCCTCCCTTCCCTCCCCCACCTTCAGGGAAGAGCTGAGAAAGAAAAGAAAAAAAAATCAGCTATTGCCATCAGCTAATTAAAAAAAACACGCACAAACCTCTTAAGGCACAGAAGTCTAATCCTGTTCTTTAAAAAGGTAAATTTTATTAAATGGGAAAAAAGAAAGAAAATACACTGGAAACTCAGACTATTGCTAGATTTTAAAAGAGCAAATACAAGGTTTAAGCATCAAATATTGCTTTCTTAAAGTCCAGCTTAAAGGTTACAGGTAAAACGAGACAAGCAAAGCTTAGGTCCAAATAAATCTGTTAGTCTTTAAGGTGCCACCAGACTCCTTATTGTTTAAGTAAAACAAAAGCACCTGTTTGCAGAGAGGAATCCGCAAGCCATAAAAAAACAAAAGGGATAAATCTAATTGTGTCTTCCTAGACATTTCCTAATCTACTTACATATCTAGAATTTTAAATGAGTAGTTTCTAAGTCTGAGATCGATGACTTTTTCGTACCTGGCCCAAGCTTTTACCATTACTGTTCTGTTCCCCTCTTCCTAGGAGAACCACCACGGACAGACAAAGGGGAAGGTTTTTCTCAATTTTAAAAAGTTCTAGCATTCCCATTGGCTCTTTTGGTCAGGTGCCCACTCCTTTTACCTCTGCATTGCAGTGGGACTTTTTAACCCTTTTCAAGTAAAGCAAGTAGTGAACAGCTACTAAGAGGGATTTTATAGCTAACTGGCTGACTGGGTGTCCGTAAAAGATAGATTCCCCTCCCCACAACTTCATTTATCACAGGAACCAATCTATTGTTAATAACTATGCCATGTCAGCAACCCTCTTTCTTTATTCTTTTGCTACCAGTCTTTGGAATTTCAACCTGTTATGGAAGTAAACAGACAAAAGAGAAGGCGAAAAGCTGCAAAGAAAGTTTGTAGCCTAGTAAAAACATAGAAAATTCATAATCTTACATGAAATTCGTAAACTGTACAGATTCCTCAAACCATCACATATGCAAGAGGAATTCCCTGGTGGTTTGAGCCATGGGCTTTACTCTCTTTTGATATCACCAAAGCCAGTGTAAAGAAGATGTAACAAAACAATGGCCTGCTTGCTGTAGTGTCGGTGTGTTTTTTGTTTGTGGGTATACATGGCGGGAGGCTTTTACTGGCTAACTCACGTATGGTAGTTTGTTTAGATGTGCAGCCTGCAATGGAACTGGAATAAGGATAAGAAAGACGGAAGTGATTTTATGGAAAGATTGAGGTTAAGGAAACATGTCCTATTCTGGTACACAGAACACTGGACTGGGATTGTGGAGACCTGGGCCTTATTCCTGGCTCTGTCACTGGCCTGCTGGGTGATGTTGGACAAGTTGTTTCCCATACCTCAGTTTCCCCATCTATAAAATCAGAATTAGGATTCTAATCTCTGTAAAGTGTTTTGAGATCTACTCAGGAAAAATCTCTTTATAAGAGCTAAGTATTATTATTTAATAATATAAAACTAGTGTTTCTTTTTGCAACATTCTCACAGCTCAGACAACTTTTTTTCTAACACATCACCATTTGTCAATAATGCAATCAAGGGAAACAAGGGGCTGTGTGAAGGACGTGCAATATTAAATCAATTATTTGCATTTGTTACCTAACATTTTGAGTAATTTTTCTCCTATAAGCATTCTGAAAAGCCGGAATCACATTTTATTTGAGAGAATGTAATTCTTTCAGGATGCTTTTTCTTCTGAGTCTCAAGAGATAGCATTTGCCACATGTTTCAGTGGCTGCTATAGTAAATACTCATCTCAATAAGTCATCCTCTATTTCTCTCCTGATTTATTTATTTTTGCAATGCAAAGTAAATAGTCACAGATTACCTCTGTTAATAAGCACAATGTGAAATAGGATTGAGACTAAGCAGCTTTGACCTGCACACCTTATACAAGATATCAAGTTAGAATCCTTTTAAATTTACTTTGACTATAAATCAATATACTCATGTTTTGGTTTCTTTCCAAAAAGACAGCATTGATGGGGGTGGTAGTGTATGGCAAATGTACTTCAAAATTCAGGAGGCACAGGCTAAAACAATTCAAATGTGTTCACAGCTACACATTTTGGTGTGAATTTCATGGTAACCCCCAAAGACTTTTGTCAATTTGCTGTTCACAGTATTTACATGACAAATCTCTTCCCCCCACAAAAGAAGAGTATAAACATCTAAAATAAAAATTGGGTGTTTTAAGAGGCCCACAATTTCCTCCTGCTAAAGATGAAAATCTACTGAGGGGAGGGAAAGAGGGGCAGCTACAGAGTCAATGGCAGAGTAAAAGGAGAGGAGAGGAGAAGCAGCCTGAGGCATAGTATCAGAATGATTAGAGAAGCTTTGCTTGCTAAGGAGGAGTGTAATACCTAGCAGAATCAGATTACAAAATGTGACCCTGAAGTCTTTCAGAGCAAGAGGATCCTTTTTAAGGGGCAGCTTTTAAGCATCCTCTTTCACATTATCAATTACAAACTCTGCAGAGCTGGGCTCCATAAGCTCTTCCTGGCAGTAGGAAGTAGACTCCTCTCATGGGAAGGACCTGTAACCTCCTCACTAGTAATAGCAGGCAGAAGCTAATGCAGTGTGCAGTTCTGTGCCCTCCTTGTTGGCCGTGGCTATGTCTTCACTTAAATCTTATGCAGCTCTGGAGCTTTCCTGTTAGAGATACTGCTAAGTTCATGGCACATTTTGGGATAACAAATACTTTAAGGGAAAGGGCATGCCTGTGGCCGCTAATGAGCATCTCTCTACAGGTAAATGAGCAGAAATAGGCCCCGCAGTGAGCCAGTCAGACTGTATGACCTTGCGGTGGAGAAGACGGGAATGTGAACTTCTGTAAAGTTATACTAAATCCAGAAGTGATTAGGGGAAGAGTAAAGGCTTGGATCTCTTCTTGTTGAGTCTGAGCTGGTTCTCCCATCCCTCTTCCTTGTCACTATAAACAGAGAAAGAACTTTTAAAAAAAATACCTTAAATAAATATTTAATATGATTGTTACATTTTCATTTCCATAAATAAGGGGAATGAGTGAATCATTTACAAAACCCTCAGAGGTGCTTTGAGATGCACACAACTTCTAACTTACTATCACAATGACATGCTGCTAAGAAAGAGCAGAACAGTTTATCCTTTCCTTGCCATCATCTTAAAGCTATTCACTCCCATATTGACCCACAGACACAGAAGAGTGGAGTGAAATGTAGATTCAGAGTGATTTTTATCAGCAGAGCTACTCATTAAATTTGCCAGCATCTCAAGTCATTGACAGGGTAGGGAGAAAATTTTATAGGCGAAGAAATTTCATTGTCAAAATAACTTGAGGGTGAGTTATTTTGTATTGTTTTCCATTTTCAAAGCAGTCTGTTTTCTCATTGCAATCTGAAGAGCATCAAAAAACAAACGATACCAAAACTGATGTATTGCTGCCAGTGATGATACTTTTGTGGGTATTTTTCGAAACACAAAGAGTCTCGGTGGAATTTTAAACACCTGTTGTCTTATATCTTTGCCTTACTCTCCAAAAGTTTTGTAACTGGACTGATTACAGAACAGATCTGAACTTGATGGGGAGGATGGCAGGCAGGAAGGAAAGATATGCTTTGAGTCCAGCAAACAAGTTATATGCTGCTGCTGCTATTTTTGAAGGTCTATATTGAAATCATCAAGTTAAAAACTAAATCAAACACAGTAGTATTAACACAAACATTAAGACCTCTTTCTCATTTGCCATAATTCACTGGTATCTCAGCCATATTGTACATTTTGTACTTTTGATGCTACCTGTATACATTAAAAACATAAAAGTGAATATATTAAAATTTAATGTTACTAAGTCAAGGAATTTCTAAATCATTCAGTGATTTTAATGTTACTCATAAGGATATAATAGAATTAATGAACACATTAAAATTTAAGGCAACCTCCCAAAATGAAAATACTACATATCTATAAGATTGCCAACTTATCAGAGTAGGAACACCATTATATTCTGCAATTATTGGATTTTAATGTGCTTATTAGGCCAACCTTAATATCAATTCTGTCTGTCCAGGTATTTACATAGCATTTAAGCACACCCGAAGTAGTTAAAAACAGAAATAGTAACAATATCTTTGTTTCTCTCTTCTTTCCTTCACAGCTTGTAGGAGGATGCTAGTGTTTTACATTTCTCTTTCCTGTTTTTATGTTATTTTAAAGATGTGTGTCTCAGGCCATGTCTACACTACCACTTATGTCAACAAATCTTATGTCACTCAGGGGTACGTGGTGTACTGAAAACTGTTACAATTTCAAGCTCTCTTTTTAAGCCTTACAGGGTTTCCTAGTCCTGCTTGCAGGCCAGGAAGTTCTGTAGGGAAGAGTATACTCAGAGTCATGCTGCAAAGAGCCATCCTACAGCAAGCTGAAGTGACTTGTGCCTCTCTGTTTTAAGGAGGCATTTTTCAGGGTGAAATACGAGCAGCAAAGCAGTACAATAATTTGTGTTGTAGGTTTAATTTATTAGAACAAACATACATTTGTAATAAGTTTATTATTATAGTGAGGTTTTAAACCATTAATATCATAACTAGCAAACAGATTTCATTGGGTTTAGCATTAACATATAAAATAACTTGTAATTTTTGTAATATTTTATATTCATAAACAATACCATTAGTTAATTTTCAAGATCACAACATATCAGTCATACTGGCTATCTTTAATGGAATTTAATTACAACTCCAAAAGACATAATTCTTCTTGAATATTTTACTTCTTTTAATGTTGATGCTTTCTCTATTACACTTAATGAAACCATTCAGTTAAGTGAAACTAACAGAAAACATCACTGGAAAGTAATGATATTAATGAATTAACTTACTGCGAAATGCAAAGATATTATCTCATAAATTTCTTAAAATTACAAAAGACTAAATAAAATCATTAATGGATTATTATTCTTTTGGGGGGATTGTTATGATTTTTTTCCTTAAATAAATTAATATTACTGAACTGTTAATATGTGGGTGAGTTGTTTGGTTGGCTGGTTTTAAACCTTTTGTGAATAGAGAGGTTACAAAAGATAGCTGTCTTATCCTTCCTGGAAACCTATCACAGTCCTTACTGAAGCTATGGGAAACCCTTGCTGATGGAAGACTAGAACCCATCAGAATATTAAGTAATTCAGTCTTTTAGTTCTGTATAATTGTCTAATTGACTTAGCCAAGGATAACCTGGAGTCAAGGGCTATACTAGCACAATACAGAACAGGAGAGCTTGTGCACTTTAGCAGTAGGAGTTTCAAAAATGCTTGGCCTTGACTTCTATTGACTTCGAACAGGAGCTATGTTAAGGCTGATACCAGATACTTTGGAAAATCCAACCTCTGAAGTTCAATAAAAAACATCAGATTTTGCTAAATATTATCAGAACAGATTTTAATCTAAGACACAGAATATACCATGCTGAGTATCTTTTAAGAAAAGGTGGGGGGTGAGGGGGGGATGAGAGAATGGAGAACGAAACCAAAAACATGCTACAGTGTTTACAATTGCACATAGTATAGTTTCAAGGTATGCTACAGTGTATAATCTGGAGCCCAATATCCTATCAACTGCACATGCATAACTCCCATTGGCTTCCATGCCACTGATGAGATAATCAGGCCTATGAAGTTATTTTCAATGTTCCTTATGCTTTTTCTATTGGGCACAGGGATCTTTATCTTTTATCTGTCTTGTCTATTTAGATTACATTTTTTTTTGTTTTCATTCTGCCTTTGTACAGCATAGTGGGGTCTTGATTTTCACTGGGACCTCTGGGAGCTATCATAATAAAAATACAAATTCTGTAGCTGTTAGAGGTCTTAGAGGTACACCCTATGATAAGTGTTCATGCTTGATTCTCTGTGTCCAGCCAAATGTGCTAGCCAATGAAGCGGGAGCATGGGCACACCTTTTAACTTTCATCTGCCTTGTGCGTGTCTGGCAACCGGATGTGCAGGGAACATTTAGCTCCTATGCTTAGAGGTGAGCAGGATATGGAATTTTGCCCAGCTACCATACATAGGACACAACAGGTCCCTTGATTTCCTCTCCAGTGCACATCCAGCTCTTAGTTGTTTGTCAGTTGGTCTGAGATTCTTAAGAATTAAGTTGCTGTAAAAGTAAACAGATTTGTAATACTGATGTAATTTTATTTAAGTCTAAATGTATTAAACGCTCCCAGTAATGTGCAATGTATTAAAAGTCTTCTGCATAAGTAACTTAAGCACTATGGGCAATGCAGAGTTTTTCTGAGATTGACCTTTTAAGCTCTTCACGGTGATTTAAAATTGTTTATTAAATTAATTTTTTGGTATGTGTGTTTGTCTCTTAGTTTAAGGAAAGTACATCTGATGCTACCAGTTATTTCTCTTGAATATTCAATGTATTCTTCTGGCTCTTGTATTATCAAATACCTAAAAGTGAATAAAAGGGGTGACAAGATATTTAGGGTCCTTAATTTTTCTAAATTTCTAGAATTATGTTGGCGTATATACGCTTTTGAACTGATGAAGCCTAAATCAGCAAATAATTGCATCAGACTTTTGAAATGCACAAGTTGTACAGATTTTTGGCTGAAATGAGTCTTTCATATAGTGATTTGCCCAAATTCCACTCATGATTGTGTTTAATTTTGTACATGACAAGAAAAATAAAGAAAATTGAGTACTGAAAAATACTTATTCCTCCAGTTCACTGAGTGCTTACCAGTACATCTATTTGTCACTACCAAGCTATTTTAGTGCACATGTTGCTTGCATGCTTTTCAAAATGTGGTTAATAAATGTGTCATTATGCAAATGTTTACTATTATCGTTAGACTGAATTTGTCTCAATTATGTTGCTTCTCTCTCAACTGCTTGCAAAAATACATACGCTATCCATCTGCTTAATAGCTGAATAAATGTTGCATTGGTGTTTTGTGTTGATGGTGGTACCATAGGTGTCTCTCTGGTTATTATTTGTGTTTCCTTTGTTCTTTTGGGTACTGAAACAATTTTTCTATGAAGTTGTAACAAAGTGTGAATGTTCTTAATATATTCTGTGCATGTACCTAAGTTTCCCCTATGCGTTACTTACTCAGGTATCTAGGTGATGGGGGGAAAAGGTGTGTGATCATTGCACAGAACCCTAGAGGGCAAGTGTGCCTGTCAACTGACAGCTTGGGCACATCTGTATTCTGGCAGCTGATCTCTGGGGCCCATCCCCTGCAAGAATCAGCAGGAGATGCTGGAGAACAAAGAAAAGGTGCAGACCAGGTAACCCTTTTGCCTGGGAAAGGACAAAGGATGGAGGAGTAGCAAAAGGGGTGTCTGAGGCTGGGCAGCTGGAAGCAAGTGACTTTCCTGGTCTGGGACTCAGGAGAGAGGGCCCAGGATCACAAATACCTCAGAACAGATTTTGCTGAATGTTCCTGATTGCTGTGGTAACAAGATTTGTTCTATGTTGTGTTCCCGTCGACGAATAAACTCTTCTGTTTCACAGTGCTGGCTGAGTCACTGCTGACTGCGAAGTTGGGCTGCATGGCCGCTTTGGGGCATTTCAGGCTTCTCCAGGTATCCCATCCAAGTGGGCTCAGGGCAGGAGGCTCACTGTGTGAACAAGGGTGCTGAATGCTCCAAGAGCGGACGAAGTGAGAGTGTGCCCTGAGGGCAGTCACACTGCACTAGGGACCTGCCTGCCTTCATTCTGAGTGGTTCCAGAGCACAAAGTCTGTGACTCTGTGACAGAAGTTGCACACATTCTGACTTAAAAGTCTAATCTGCCTGCCATGTAGTTGTATGGCATAAGAAATTGCACAGTGGCATATGCTTCTTATGAAACTATCTCACCTGTATGTATTAAATGGCTAGCGATCTGGAGCTACTTTTAAAGTCATGAGCTCTCTTATTTTTAGGCTCCCAGAGAACAGTGAGCCTAAAATAATCTGCCAAAAACCCATAGCATAGAACTAAACGAAAACTATCATAGACAACAGAACTGCCAGTGACGACTACACAGTCTAGGGTGACAGCACCATGACCTAATTTCAACCTAGACTTTTGTTTTTAGGGCAAGGTATACAGAAGATGACATTAAGCCAGAGAATTTGAGGAAGTAAACACAGGGCATGAAAACTTCCAATTATTATCTGCCTTTATGCATTTAAAAAGGGAGAAAGGGTTGAAGGGGAGTCCTGTTTAAATGTGACGTGCCAGTTCAGTAATGGCCCTTGTAAACAAGGGGCCTCCTCTCAGACACTTCCTTGTGGTAGCCCTGTAAGCATAGGCGCAGACTTCATGGGTGCTCTGGGGCTAGAGCACCCATGGAGAAAAGTTAGTGCGTGCAGAGCACCTATCGGCAGCTCTCTGCCCGCCCCGCCCCTGCCTCAGCTTACCTCCATTTCGCTTCCTCCCCTGAGCGCTTCTCTCCCCCCACGCCATAGCTTGCCACGAAACAGCTGTTTCACCTGGCAAGCCTGGGAGGGAAGGAGGGGAGAGAAGCGGAGTGGCGGAGTGCTCGGGGGAGGAGGCAGCAGCGAGCTGGGGCGCAGAGTGGTTCCTCTGCACCGAGCCCCAGGGTTACTTCCTGCGGCCCTCCCCATCCCAACTCACCTCTGCTCCACCTCCTCCTCAAAGCATGCCGCTGCTCCGCTTCTCCCCCTCCCTCCAGACTTGCCACATGAAACAGCTGCTTTGCACAGCAAGCCTCAGAGAGAGGTGGGTGGGGGGAAATGCGGCGCACTCAGGGGAGAAGGTGGGACCAGGGATTTGGTGAAGGGGTTGGAAGGGGTGGAGTTGGGGCTGGGCCGGGAGTGCGAGCACCCACCGGCAACAGGTAAAGTTGGCGCCTGTAAGTGGTCTCTCATGGGTAACTCAAAGGACTCTAATTAAACGAGATCCCTGCTGGGGCCACTTTATTACAAAAACCTTATGCAACACAAAAGTCCCACAACCTACCCCAAAGTCCCACAATCTACTCTATATCATTCCAGTGTATATAGTCCTGTTCTCACCATACTCCTGCCTAGTTTCCATCAAAGCTAGGCTCCTTATCTGTCCTCCACTCTGTCCCTCTGCCATGTTGGCCCTGCCAGTCCTTCCTTTTGGAGTGCAACCCTGCTCTTCCCATCAGGAACTCCACAGCCTCTCTGTTGGGATCATGTTTGACAGGGGAGCTTCCCCCACTGTCCTGGCCCTCTCACTGTTTCTCTGGGTCTGGATCTCTAGCAAGGAGCTATCAGTGTGTAAGGCCCTCCACTGTTACCCCTTCTTTCTGAATCTCCAGCCCTTGATTCCAGATCTCCGACTTAAAGCTGGCAAGACTCTCCCTCTCTGCTGTTGCTCCTCCTGCCTGCAGCCCTCTCTAACCCTCGGTCTCTAGCTTGGGGGTGCCAGCCAGCAAACACCTTGCACGGCTCCCCTGCCTTCTTCAGAAGTGTTTATTTTTTTCCTTGTGGCCCTGGTAAAAAAAAAAAATTAATTTTTTTTTTTAAATCACCTGGTTCAGCAGCATTTATTTCCGAATCTCTCACACTTTTACAATGACACGCAGGCGTCTCTCAAGCACTTCACGTACTTAGTGGGAAGCAATGTCCAAATTAAGATCAACAAAAGGAAATATTCTACTTGATAACTAGAACTAGCCAGGAGAGCCCTGCATGGGGCTATTGCTGGATCCCACTCGAGCTATTATGGCAGCGGGTTCCTGAGCACCTGTGGGATTCCAGTCTCACAGCAGGGCTCTACCAGCCAGTCAGTGAAAATAAATGAGATCCCCCAGCCAGTGAAAATAAGCATCCTCTTTCTTGAATTCCCCAAATCCCCTGTGGAACAGGCGTCCTGGGCTCTTACCTTCCAGTGAAATCAAAGCAAACTGGGAGCATAACACATGACATGATCAGTCCCCAACTGGGTTTAAGTAAAAACTTTTTAATATGCATCTTGTTCCTATAGTGATCTTCATAGTGTTCAACAGAGTCATACAGATGAATCTCCAGTAACCATGGCCTCTCTTCTGTCCCATTAATGTATAGTAGTAGCATTCATTAGACCTCTTCTGTGCCAGAGTCATAACCTTGTTCTCAAATTGCAGATTGATACTGAGGAAGAAGGTTAGGTCCCAGAATGAATTTTATATTCAGAAGAGAATTCAGGAAATGGAATATTGTTTTTTAGGTCTCTTTTTAATTTAGAAGAAAAGTGACTGCTCATTAATGCACTTTTCCCTCAGAGTTCACTAAGATCCTAATCTGCAGGAAATTTTAGGAAATGTTAAAGGGCCCAGTCCTGCTCCCACTGAACTCAACGACATTACTCTGGTTCACATAAATGGGAACAGGCTTAGATCTATATGGTATTTTTATAATGCAGATGTCCTTAAATTCCTACAGAATCTCACAGAAGTAGATATTCACTCTTTTAATGATCTTCAGTCATTGTAGTTACTTTTGTATGTCCCACCCCCTCCCCCTCCATCACATCACCAGGGTAAATCAGTTATTTGATTACTGCAACAGTCCATTAAAGCCCAGGACAGTCCCTGCTATGAAAGGGCAACTGATCACATAACATTACACAACTAATTTTTGATCTAGTAAACCAATGATGAACAGATCAAGAAAAGTTAAATAGAAATGTTAACCACAAAAGTGCAGCAATTTATCACGAACCCACGCATAAAGCAAATATAGTGCTACTAATAATCTGGCAATCCATTATGCCTGACTTTTTTGTTTTTAAACAAAAATACTTGCTACTAAGGAAAGAGGAAAATAAAATCCAATACACAGCAACCCTCGTTAACATGAAATCCTTGGAGCAGGAGAAGGAGCAAGAACACGATAAAAAGGAGGGTTGAAAAAGCATGTACAGCATTTCTTTTATTATTCCCGGGCATTTCTATTTCATTCCTTGCTTTCTTTAACAAAATAGAGAGATGGGACACTCAAGGCCAGGCATATTAATTGACGGTAGGTTTAAAAAGGAAAATAAGGAAGTCTGAAGTTTTTCTCACTATCAGTTAAAGGCAACGTTTAGGTCAGCAACAAAGATGACTTTATATAAAAGAGCTTTTTTATTTCCACCTCCTTGTTAGAGAAATATTCAATATTCTTTCTCTTTATGTATCTAGCTAAACCAGCTCAATCATCAAAATATTTATTAGAAATGGAAAAAAAAAATCTTTAACTGCACCAAAGTACCAATGACACTGAAAATGGAACAAGAGACAGGAGTAAAGCTTTTTTATGTGAAGAGCTTATGCATTCCAAATGAAAAGTTATAAATTCAAAGAGTGAAATTTAAAAGAAACTCCTAGTGAGAGGCTGAGTAACTGGGGGGAGGGGAAATAGGAAACTAGGCTTTTCTGTATTTATAGCAACTAAAATTCTCATTTGTGATGGAATAAAACAAGAAATGCTTTTCATGTCCATTGGCCAGAAAAAGTGTGTGACTGAGTCTATAGCTGAGTAGTTAGGGCATACACCTGGGACGTAGGACTCCAAGTTTAATTCCCTGACCCAATGACTATCTCCATGAAGTGGAATGGCTTCAACGGGAGCCAAGGAGAAAGTCCCATCCTAGAACATCCCATCATCCAAAGGAGCTAGAGTGCTCTTCTGAGAGGTGGGACATGTGGGTTCAAATACCTCCTCCAAGTTAGATAGAGATTTGACCCCAGATTCTTTGAGAATGCCTACAGATGGGGACCTGCAGGTAAAATTGGTAAGGGAATGCCTAGTCTGAGGATCCCACCGGGGTTAGGGGTGAGTTAGGCACTGGGCATAGGACTTAGGTGGTCACTGGCAGATTTTAAGAGACATAGGGAAGTTTAGTACTGGAAACTTAAATGCCATGGGAATTTAGGCACCTAAAGGGTTAGATGACAGCTGTGCAGGAACTTTGAGGTTCTAAACTTTGGACTCTAGGCTATGTTTACACTAGCACTTTTGTCATTATAATGTATGTTGCTCAGTGGTCTGAATAAACACGCCCTATAATTTACACCGACAGAAGCACCAGTGTAGACAGCTCTGTGTCAGGGGGATAGGCTCTCCCACCAACCTAGCTACCACTGCTTGTTGAAGGTGGTTTAATTATGTCAATGGGAGAGCTCTCTCTCATCAGCATAGAGCAGCTATGGGAGATCTTACAGCAGAATAATTGAACAAGTAAGGCCGTGTTCTGAATACTGTTCATGTGCCATTTTAGAAAGCTCAGGCCAAATTCTGCTCTCATTTACTCTTATGTAAATCCAAAATACTTTTAACTGATGATAGATTTGCACTGGAGTGACAGAACAGAAACTGATCCCTAATTTTCTTCTTCTCTCTCCCTACTCCCATCCCCTTAATTCTTACTTTTAAGAAAGACATATAACAGAAATAAGAAGGATGTAGAAGCAACTAAGGGCTTGTCTTCACTACAGCGGGGGGGGGATCGATCTTATGGTGAGTGATTTATCGCGCCTCATCAAGACGCAATAAATCAATCCCCAGCGGTGCCCCCGTTGACTCAGGAACTCCAGCTCGCCAAATGGTGCAAGCTGGAATCAACTGCAGAGCGCGCCGCCGACCGCCGCCGCCGTGAGGACGGCAGGTAAGTCAGCTGTAGATATGCCAATTTCAGCTACGGTATTAATGTAGCTGAAATTGCGTATCTGCAGTCGATCCCCGCCGTTAGTGAAGACCAGCCCTAAGATAAGTTGCACGGAAAAGGCAAAGTAAGTGCAATGCAGTCTATGCAAAGACTCCATATAAAGAAAAAGATTGTGTTCTTTGGAAAAATGATTGAACTGCAACCGAACTGAAACCTGAAAATTCCAAAGGAAAAGAAGATTGCAGACAATTTATGTTTCTGTGCTTTTCTTCTTCCTCGTGTAGCAATGACACTGGATTATGATGACATAGTATTTAGTGCATCTCAAGTGTGTGGTTTTTAAGTAGTGAATTTGGGTGTAAAGCATTTGAGCTGACTATTGCAGCTAAATCTAATGTACAGGTTATGCAAATAACAAAGTAATGTTTTTTTTCCCATTACAGACAAACTACTGTATACATTACAGTATACAATGCATTTTGATTTTAGTATACATTATACATCTAAAGAAGTGGTGCTTATAACAAGGACCAAGTTATATTTAGATAAGTGTTCTACTCTGAGGTCAAATCAATAAGCAAGGACATCAAAAAATATTTACAACTCAACACACCAAAATCTCATAAGCTGTTCTCAAGAGATTTCAAATCAACCTGGTGAAAATCTCATGCGATCAACTATTCTTGGGATATCTGTCTCAAACTGAAATCTGCAAGATTGTATTTAAGAGATTTTTTTCCATATCAGAATGAGAACCCAAATACAAGTATCTACTTTTGGATATGATTCAGAAAAATACCCATTAGTGACAAGTTAGGATCTGGTGAGTGACATCTGATCCCATCCCCCTCTGAACGTTCCTGGGGTTTATATTTCAGCTTTCTTTCCAGATCTTCCCTATTGTACATATTTCTATTATCTTACTATCATATGCAAGGGAGTAGTGCTTTACATGATATAAATGACAATGCACCATATCTCCCAATAGTCCTTAATGGTGCCATGTGATTGTAAAGCTAAAACTACTAATTTAAATTTCAACTTTCCCTCCCCCTTCATCTTTGATACATCTGCTTTGCTTTGATACCTAAACAGTTTGACTACTTCAGACCCAGCAAAGTACAGAAGTCCAAACAATCATCATTCTCTTTCCACATAATTAAAATAAATTTACCTGCAGAACAAATGATAATGAAACCTGCTTGTTCCAATTAGCATTTTATTAAATGTAGCAAGAATTATTGGTATGCTGCATTCCCTCATCACAGCTTCAGGGAGCTGATGTAAAGGTGAGGGGAAATCGGATGCAGTTAATAGCTGATGCTTTCTTTACACTGATTATTTTGACCCCGAGGCACACAAACTAAAAGCATTTGCCATACAAAGCACAGACATCTGGTTTTCTCATTCCAGAAAGCATATTCTAAGCAGCAGGGCACCACATACAGATTACAGACATATTTCTGGAACAATGAGAGTCTAAAAAAAGTGAGACTTTTTTAAGGGGCACAAATCATAACGATGCAATAAACTCTCCAATAGATGGGACTGCTAGCAGTGCTCATCATGAAAAGCGACTTCAAACAGCTGAGGTCATGCATTCCCCCTCTCGGGGCCCCCCCCCCCAAACTTTTGATGTAAAACGACCAACTAAAAACAACTCAGTTTTTTATCAACAAGAAAAAAAATATAAAATTAAAGATAAATTTAATGCAACAGGCAGATGTAGCAGCTCGACACCCACCAGCGTTGTGCCTCCTGCTGGTCATCTGGAAATTAGCTCTTTTCCAGCCTTGAAGAGCCCTCTGCTGGCCAGTGTCTCACCTGCTTCAGACCCTGTGTCCCTCCCAGACCCTGGTGCCCCTTTCCCTTGGGGTTCTGCCCACAACGGTACCCCCACACTCTGGGTCTCCCCTCCCAGGTGAACCCCAATCCCTTATATGCACCTTGCCTCAGTGGCTACTGCCGGTCATCATCTAGCCCTTTTCTCAAGGAGCAGACTGCAGTCCATAATATCCATTCATCACCGGCAAGGGGGTTGAACCAGCTGCTTCTGTCTGTCCCCGGGCAACACCTCTTCAGCCCCCAATACCGCTTTAGGCTTTAAATAAGACCTCAGACTGGGGAGATGCCAAGCTGGAGCTCCCCAGCTCCTCTTGTCTTTCCCCAGCACTGCTCTGTATCAGGTATTCTCTGTTCCCAGGCAGCTAGGCCCTTCTCACTCCAAGGCTGGAGTGAAACTCTGACCCAGCTCCTCTCCTAGCCCTTTCATCAGATCCTACTGTGGCCTGATTAGGTGTAGCCCCAGCTGGGGCTGCTTCCCCAATCAGCCTAGCTTTTCTCCCAGGAGCATGGTATCTCCCCCACTATAGGAGGGAAGGAAGGATAGTTTAGAAGCAGCGATGATCAACAGAAATTCAATGCTAGTCACTCTTGGGGTTTTGAATTTTTCTTATTCACCACATTATAAAAAAGGATTAAAAAAATATAGTACACATATGCACTAGCATCCATCGCTATTACATGCAGCACACACATCCACTGTCATCTATGCTGTTGTCTCTCTCACACTATATCCTAGCTATGTTAACAAGCTGTATATCAAAACATGCAACCTGTCTCCAGTACTGCTGTCTTCAAAACACCAATGCATTGCTCATGCATTAGCCACAATTCAATAGCCTATTCACCATATGTGGCTAGTGGCGAATGTATTGGATACCGCTGGTTTAGAGGATCTAATGTACAATGTGTATTTTTCACTGAGCCCAGTTCAGCTTTCTGAGATACACTAAGAATACATGACATCAATGGAAGCTGCACAGTTGTAGATAAAAGCAGAAATGGACTATGTGGGCCACATTCTGATCTCAGTCATACTTGCATAAATCCAGAGCAATAGATTAGTGGAACTGAGTATGGAATCATGCCTGCAAAATTTAACGCTGTTCATTGTTACGTTATAAGAACTGGTTGCTGGTGGTCACTGGTTAGGCAGTTTGAGAAGATTTTTGCATTACTTTGGAGAAAAGATTGAAAAATAGGTCAGGTATCACAAATGTAACTTCTGACAGTTAGTCAAGGAAAGGGATCAACTATTTTAGATAAAGGTAATCTTAGGTGTTCGCAACTACTATTTGATGGCCTAAAAGCCTTTGTAAAGGTGACCTGTCTCTGTGGAAATTATTTCTCTGCAGACATTACAGACATTTTAATAACTTTTAAATACATTTTGATCAAGCATATCCTTTAGAGAACTACAAATTAAGGATCGATTTTTGGCCAGCCCTTGCCTGAATGCACCAGGAATCTCTGAGGTAGGGACCCCTGCATTACCCTATTGGCATGGCACAGCTGTCCGCCAGCAGAGAGGACTGTGTGCTGGTCCTTCTTAAGGATACTTGTAACTGGCATGTTCTTCCTTCACACCTGTGAGCCAGGATGCACTGCACCTTCCTGAGACACAATGGTGCCTGTGCTCCTAATGGGTAGTGCAGCTCAGCACTGCCACTACTGTGGAAATTTAATTCTACAATCTGAATATCAAAGCTTTTCTGGAGTGGATAGATTTTAAATCGTTATATTTTACAATAAAAGAGCATTGAGGCAGACCCTCCCCCTCTTTGCCCTAAAAATTTGAAAGGACTTTACAAATAGACAAAAAAGAAAAAGATTACAAATGGATAAATAGGAAAGAGTTTACAACTTGTCCCTATGAACTTTAACAGCTACCCTTTAGCTTACCAAATAAGGCCCAGATCCTGCATTTCTTGCCCAGTCAAAACATGGATCATCTTCAGTGGAAATGCTGGGCATCCAAATAATTACATGAGAGGGCCTCCTAGCCCTTAAAAATCACATGCTACTTATTGCATGCAAAATTAAAACATAGGTAATACAAAAGCCAATATAGAGCAGAAAATGTTTTAATAAGAAAAGACAATACCAAAAGTTAACATAGCATGTCTTAAACAGCAGGGGGAGGTGTGTGAGATACACACACACACACACACACACACACACACACACACACACAAAGACATTGTTTAGAAAGAAAAACAAGATAGCTTTCTGTCAAAAAACAGATCCAGTAGCCTATTCTAGTTACATTTTTTTGTTAAGTCACCAAACGTGGTAAATGAGCAACACCATTATAAATTAACCTTTCAACGTGTGTTGTCTGAAACAAAATAATTATTGCGATAGTTCCTAGACTTTGTTCTTGTACAAAGTATGTAACATTTTCTCACTTGAAAGAAAATATGAAATAATTATGAAAATATAATTGCTATAAAAAGAAAGCACTTTTTACAGCAATGATCTAACAGAAAAGCTAACAATAGTGATCCTACAGCATTGAGGGTTACTGTGTAGTATACTGTAGTATGGTTTATAATGAATGCTGAAGATTGGAAAAAAAAACATTTTAGTGGAATGTATACTTGCGGCTATTTTTTCAAAAATAACAGAATAGCTCTTTTATACCAAAAAAGGTGATTGTCAGTTATACTGTAAATGGTCCGTGGATATCTGCAGATTTGCGGGGCTCTACGAATAAGGTTCTTTTAAAAACAACATGGTAGGATTTTCAAGAGGGATCAACACTGGCCTAATTCACTGCCATTGATGTCCTATTGCTTTCGGAACAAAAATTTAACTCCCCGCAATTTAACAATTATTGATTTGAGATTCTTCCGTCTTTTAGGGATTTATCAGCCTATGAATAAAATGAATATGTTCATCAACCCCTATTATCCATCAAGACATTGATGGAAAACAAGATCTCTTGGGACACTTTTGGGGTGAAGAAAAACAACATATTGCCATTACTTTATGGGGTCCAAACAAAATAATAGTTGCTATACCACAGATTGCACAATGTCATCATTATTTTCTATTCAGAATGCACAGGATAATATTGAGTCACCTCAAATCCTATGGTGTGAGAACAGTTTATAAATGTTCAGTTTTAATAGCGATCGCTGTAAAAGTGCTGCTTTAAGTTTGTGTCATTTCTCTCTCTGCATCCTTAAGTGTGAAGCCAGATCAACTTCTTTGGGCTTTAGTATGGAGGCTAATGCATATATCTATGATTTGATGTTACTTCTACCTGGCTAAATGTAGTGAAATAAGGTAATGACAAAGGCAAACCTGAAGAAATAAGATCAAGGTGTGGCAGTGTGAGCAAAGATGTTGTTTGCAAAACTACTGATGGATGAAGAGAGGAACACAGAGAGAAACTGTGCAGAGAGTATTTGAAGCTTGGGAGTAACTTTTCTTGTGGTACCTTGACAACCTACACAGCATATAATTAATAATTATTTTTCTTCATTTTGTTATGCTGCATTTTACACAAGCATAAAATCAGGCAGGGGGTCTCCAATTTGTGGCTCCATCCTTCGAGGAATTTGACTTGAAAAATATCCGCCTTACATCTATCAGACATCTCATTTCATCTTCTGAAAGTTATTATTATAATTACTTAAGCTGTGTGTGGGATGCTTTAAATAGCAATAAAAACACAGTGAATTCCCGAGTTCACTGACGTCAGTGGGAGCTTTGCCATTGACTTAAGTGTGGACAAGATATCCCCTATATTCTCTGCTTCGAAGAAATTACGATCTAAACTGATCATGCCAAAAGAGGGTACTGGGAGAGATAACAGTCAAGGAAGGAATACATTTGAAGAAAAATATGATTCAGCTATGTATCATACCAAGGCTGATATACTCTTTAACTACGTGGTTATATACTATTTCCCACTCCCACAGGACTCCTGCCTTATTCAGTGCATAGAATGGACCAGCTTTTGGAATGAAGTACGGACTAAGTACAGATTATTCACTGAGAATGATTTATTCACAGAGTGACTCAGAAAGGAGAATTTTTATCTCAGCTCTACAAAACAAAGAACAACCAGGCTACTTCCAGAAGGCTACTGCCAATCGCAACACTATAGGACAAACTTCAGCCCAGGAAAGGACCAGCAAAAAAGGTTAGATCAAATAATATAACACAGGGCTCAGTTCTGCTGGCTTTGCTCTCACACACCTTTAATAAGAGCATTTAGATTTCTAAAAGAATGCATGTATCCTTTCATCTTGTATACCTGTACGTTAAGAAATGTTACGAAGCAAACCAATAACTTATGGATTCTATTCACCTATCAAACTGGCAAGATTAATAAGTACCAAACGCTATTGCCCCACTTGGGAATAGGAAAGATCTTCATTTTTTTCCAGATGCAAAATTTACTTTAAATTATGTTAATTTTGATTTGTGTGTGTTATCATAATTCATAGTAGCTGCAGTATTTTGCACATGGGAACATTTAATTAGCACAGTACCGTATATACATTAAAAGGATAGATACATATCTTTCCTATTGTAAAGAGAAACTGCAGAGTTGCAATTCATTTGCAAATTTGACACAATCAATTTAGGACTGAATAGAGATTTTGAATGGCTAGCTAACTACAAGAGCAGTTTCTCTTCTCTCGCTGTTCACACCTTCAGTTCAGCTGCTAGAGGAATACCCCACCCTCCCTGATTAGAGATAACAGCTGGTTCAGCCTCATTGGACCCACCCTGTTATCTTTAACCTGGTTCTTGCCTACCTATTTATACCTGCCCCTGGGTACTTCCACTGCATGCATCCAATGAAGTGGTATTAGCCCACGAAAGCTTATGCTTTAATACTTCTAGTTAGTCTTTAAGGTGCCACAGGACTCTTTTGTCACTTTCCTATTGTAGCCTCCCATGATTTAAAACAGTCTTTTAACTGCTTCCTGTGAACCCAGTCTTGTAGCCTTAACTCAAGTAAATTCTCAGCAGATATTTGACAACAGCTTGGAGGAAATTATTTTAAGATCTAGTGAGAAGATAGCAGTCAGGCCAATGGCAATTCTGCCCAAGTAAGGGCTGCAGGACTGGGGCTATAGGCAATACTTAAAAGAAAATAAGAGGAGCAGTTCATTCCATTTTTCCTTTAGGGGCTAGCCTGCAGCTTTAGGCAGAGTTCTGTACCACCCCAGGAGTAGCCCTGATGGGTACTGTGTTATGGAGTCACCACTCTAAGTCACAATCCCTCCCCTGATTCTGCATAATTCCTACAAATTCTATACAAGTACTAAATTATTCCCCCAAGCAATGGCTTAGCTTGCTGGCCAGTGAATAATGGTGGTGGAGCCAAGGCACAAATTATTCCCTACTTAAAGATCATTTTGAAAGTGTCAAAAAGTTTGTCATCATTGAAGACTCCCCACTGAGTAACACACTAACAGAAAAAGGGCAAGAATACTCTGGTGGCTTGAATCCCAAACTTTACGTTTCCTTTAATGGAGAAAGAAAAACCACTTGATTTATTATAGCAGAAACAGTAGCAGTTAAGATCTAATTCAACCCTGGAATAAGAAGGTACAACTCCCATTGACTGCAGTAGCAGGTTGCACCTGCTTATGTCAGGCTGAACTTGATCCTAAATAGTTGATTATTAATTATTATTATTATAAGATCTGTTCAGCATGAGTCAGATTGTGACTTTGGACTAGACACCGGCACAGGGGAGTAATGGAGAGTAAGAATCTGCCCTTTCAGCCCCTGTGGGCTATCTGCACACTTAGGTCCCGGTCCCAAGAGTAAAGGGGGCAGGGAACATGAAATCACATGGCCAGAGGGTGGCAGAGAATGAGTAGAAGCTTAATTCTGGTCCATGCAATGCAATAAGCCAATGCACAGGGTGTTAGTTTGCTGTTGGTGTAGACCCAAAGCAAATAATAACTCCCTTAGGGAAGGAACTGTCCTTTAAAGGGACGTCTTTATGACTCAGTAGCTCCTACACTACTCTTGAGTGCTTCAGCTTATGCACTACCCTTCAGTCAGGCTGTGATTATGGTCACTATTTATTCTTGTATTTTTAAAAAATAAAAATGCTCATCCAAGTTTCCAGAAGCCAAATTTTTACAGGTGTTTAGGTGCCTAATTCCCATTATACTTTTAAAATACAAAAATCTGACTCCAGCACCTTAACATAATTAAAATCACACAATAAATATAATTCAATTAAACCTCAGAAGCATTGAAATCAGCTCCAGAGGAACTTGGTCATCCAGCTAGCCAACTACCCCCATAATCCGGGAAGCATACCCCAAGCCTTCTCCAAAGATGCAAGCAAACAGATTTATTATGCAGCATGTCAGGAAAGTCATCATGTCAAGGGTATTTTGGACCAAGCAGGGAGCAAGTCCTAGAGTTTTGGACCCCTTTCAGAGAACGTTCTGCCAGCTGCCCATGAGGTCACGTTGCATGAAAGTAATGCATCTTGTTGTGGTAATGTACATGTCAGTATTGCAATAAGATAATTGGCAGTTTTTACAGCTTTCATAGTTTTCAAAGATGTAAATAGTATTGCTTACAGCAGGGGTCGGCAACTTTTCAGAACTAGTGTGACGAGTCTTCGTTTATTCACTTTAATTTAAGGTCTCGCGTGCCGGTAATGCAGTTTAATGTTTTCAGAAGGTCTCTTGCTATAAGTCTATGTATTATATAACTAAACTATTGTCATATTGTAAAATAAACAAAGTTTTCAAAATGTTTAAGAAGTTTCATTTAAAATAAAATTCAAATGCAGATCAGTTTAGTGTGATCCTTGCCCTTGCTTTTCCTGAGTTTTCCAATGTGGGCCACAGCAGGAGGCAGCTAAAGACGCCAGAAGCAGAGCCCCAGGCTGGTTGCCTGGTACCCCATGCTGGCAGCGGGCTGAGTGGGGCCTGAGTTCTGGACCAAGGTTGGCGGGGGGGGGGGGGGCCGGTGGCCAGAACCCCAAACCGGCAGTGGGCTGAACCGTTCAACCTGCCGCCAGCCCTTCTCAGTCCGCTGCTGGTCTGGGGTGAAAGTAACTTAAATTTCTTACAGATACTGTTGTATTGCAACTCCCCTTGCGGGGAGGAGCTCAGGGGCTGGGGATGTGTGAGGGGGAGTACTTGGGGCAGGGGGTTAGAGTGTGGGAGGCTCAGGGCATGGTGTGGGAATGTGGATAGTGCAGGAGTCAGGGTTTGGTGGTGTGAGGAGCTCAGGGTAGGGAGCAGGTGTAGGGGGAAGTCCCAGGGGGCCACTGGATTGGAGATGGCCTGGGGCAATTCCAGTTGCAGCTGGGTTACCTGGATGGGTCCCCCCACCACGCTGTTCCTGTTCCTGCCAAGGGAGCCGGGGGCAAGCTGTGTGGGAGCACTGCATTTGCAGGCAAATGGGGGAAGCAGCAGAAGACCATCTGGCCTAGCCACTCCCTTCCCCACCCCACCCCCTCCCAGGCTGCTGCAGGGACAGCACCTGGCTGCAGTGCCCTGGTGTCCAGCCACAGTGGTGAGAGAGGGGCAGCAGGACAGGCTGAGATGTGGACACCTCCACCTACAGTGCGCCGCCTGCCCGCCCCTTTCACTTGCCTGACTGCACCTACAGGAGAGTTCTGACAGCCAGCAGGACCTCACGTGCCGTGTCTTAACCCGCAGAGGATCGCCCCAGCATTAGCTGGCTCTGGGTTCCAGCTGGCAGGGCCAGCTCTGGCTTTTCGCAGGGTAGCCTCGGAGCAGGGAGCCAAACCCTCCCTGCCCCAGGGCGCAGGGCAGATGGACCGTGGAGCCAACCCCCTCCCCTGCCACAGGCACAGGGTGGCTTGGAGCGAGGAGCCAAAAAACAAACAAAAACCCATTGGTGCAGGGCGGCCAGAGCAGGGAATCACCTCCCCAGTTCCCCCAGGGCACAAAGCAACCAGAGCAGAGAGCCAACCCCCGCCACCACCACCACAATGGTGCAGGGCGGCCGGAACAGGGAGCCAACCCCCACCCTCCAATGGTGCAGAGCGGCCGGAGCAGGGAGCAACCCACCGCCCCCCCCCAATGGTGCAGGGTGGCCGGAGTGGGGAGTCAAATCCCCCAACTCCCCGCAGGGAGGCTGGAATGGGGAGCCAACCCTTTTCCCCTGCCAGGGCGCAGGGCGGCCGGAGCGGAACCAACCTCTCCCCCCGCAGGGTGGCATGAAGTGACCCCCCCACACCCCGCGGGGCAGCTTAAAAAAAAAAAAAAGAAAAGAACCGCGCGAACGTCAGCCGCCCCAGGAGGTGAGCTGGGTTCTGGTTGCGGCTGCGGTTGTGGCTGCCGACCCCTTGTCAGCCGGGATCTCAGCCGCCGGCCCGCTCAGCCCGCTGCCCGCCTGGGGTTCTGTTCACTCAGGCTGACAGAGGGCTGAACGGGCCGGCGGCGTGCCATGAAAAATTGGCTCGCGTGCCAGATTTGGCACGTTTGCCGGGGGTTGCCAACCCCTGACTTACAGCATAATTAAGGCCCCCACAGAGATGACACACTGCAAAATATTAAGTGAGTCCCACAAATATGACATTTAAATCCTAATGTGCTTTATGAAAAAGTTGGGTGCACTCTTAAAGGACTGACCATATGCAGTGGTACATTC
Source organism: Dermatemys mawii (assembly GCA_007922305.1). Lineage (NCBI taxonomy): Eukaryota > Metazoa > Chordata > Testudines > Dermatemydidae > Dermatemys > Dermatemys mawii. Next base: position 394,030 of record ML677337.1, read on the forward strand.
GATATGTATGTAGCTTACTGTAGCATTATGGAAAATAGGCAGGCTGTTTGTAATGCCATCTAAAAGTATGAAAAACACTGAAACTAATCAATTCAGGTGCAATCTGGCAATGTTAAGACTGTGGCAGCTTCATTAATTGAGATCCCAAGAAAGCTGAGTTGCCCAATATCACTGCCTTAGCTCAAAACACTTTCTTTTCCCCTCCATTTTGAAAAATGATTGACAGTTTAGAGCTCTAGTCAGCAGAAATATGATTTTACAGGTGCCAGCTCTGTAGGTGTCATGGTTCAGCAACTGAGAAGGGGGGATAAGTCAGATTCTGATGACTTTTCTTTGGCCACATCTTTTATTGCTAAGCTGTCTCACTTCTGTTTTGGTGAACATGCTGGGGAACATTAAATTATTGCTTCTTTTTAGCTTAGTGATGGCCCATAGATAGGGTTTCCCATTTGAGTTGGATGTATTCCTGGAGGTTTCATCACATGACAATCTTTAAAGATTCATCTTTGATTCCTTGAGACTCCAGGACAATCCTGGAGGCTTGGCAACCTTCTTCATAGCCCATGATGGTTTTCTATATTATTAGGACATTAACTGAGTGTGAGAGATCAGGGAGAAGTAATCGATACTAGCAGAGATTATTCTGAGATTCGCTAGAAACCTCAAATATTTCTCTCAAGGCAACCCACTGGTTTTCTTAATATCTGTAAGGTTTATGCTACCTGGAATGTATAGGTTCTAAATCAGAATATTCCAATATCTCTAACAAAATACATCTATTTAGATTATAAGTGAAAATCAGATTTGGACATTGTAAATATGGAGTGATTCCATTCACTTCCTCTAGACTTATAGCCTATATAAATGAAATCAGAGTTTGACCCTGGCCAATAGAGAGAGGATCATTTTATTTTCTTTCACATATTTTGTTATTTGCCAAATGGAAAGGAAAACACAAGCACTTCACTGAATAAAAATCTAATGCATAGCAGTCTTTAGAAATGGCATTGGGGTAAAAGATTATGGGGGAACTCTTCACCCTCACTCCAAATCTTTCCCTTTCCACTGGTCAAAGGAGAGGAAAGCCTCAGTTTCAGCCAGAGCATGAGAGTGTCAGACTTCTGAGGACCCCCTCACAAGCGATAGCATAGGGAAAGTGTCAGGGGAGGGGGCACAACACACAGCACTCTGAGTAGGCTGACATAGGAAATCCTAGGAAGGTTGACAAAACTTTTTATACAGGTCCCCATAGTTATCTAAGTTACACCAGGTACCTCTCTAGTCCTCAGAGCAGCCCTGGATTGAAGATGCACAGAACAGAATTTCACTCTGCATCTGCCCCCAACTGCCCTGTGTGGTGAGGCAGGTTCCCTTTGGTTTTATGATAAAAGAGAAAACATTAAACAATTTATCTTCTTTTACTTATACTGGTATTTACTAGATGCAGGCAGCTTGGCCATGAGCTGTTCCGAGATAATAAAAAGCATCAAATGACAACGATGCATGGATTGGCCATTAATGTTCCATGATACTTAACAGAAATCCTTCTCTTGAAACCCCAATAACTAGAGAGACCAGATATCCAGTTTTTAAAAGAGCAGTCCTGTTTTTTGGGACTTCCTTATATAGGCACCTACTATTCCCAACTCTCTGTCCCGTTTTTTCATAGTTCCTATCTTGTCACCTTACCAGTATCTAGTATGGAGTATCGGGGTGAAGGCAGTTGATGTGATATTTAATTTTTTTATTCCACAGAACAAATATAAGTTTAATATGGCAGCAGGTTAAAATTCCCAAACTTTTGGGAAATTACTGCTAAGTTCAGATGGTGTCAGAACCATAACTAAGAATTTCTTGAGTTTTTAGCATCTATATAGGGTTTAAACATTTTTTTTGTTTTATTTGCATTATTTTAGAGGACCATATATCCTCAGTATTTATCCTAACAATTTTTTCCCTCTAAGATTATATTGTAGCAACTTTCAATTTTCCTCAAATTAGGTAGGGGCTACATTAAGCATGCTTTAGACTAAACACAATTTTCTGTGGCGGAATATAAAAAAAAGAGGATGAGTTTGTATAAGGTATTGTAACAGCACGATAACACTGGTCTACAATTTTTTAGAAGTCGTCTGCTTCAGAGATAAAATGTGATATTTATTATGTATTTTGATGTGCTGAATTCAAATATGACAATTAAAACAACTGATTGGCTACTGTTTCTAAGATATTTAAGTTTTTACATTTTATGTCTATGTATATTGTGTAGAGTTTTAATGATAAATTGTAAACCTAGGTCTTTTCATGTGTTTATGGTTGCTTTACATGATAATATTTCACCTGTCCTGTTTATGTAACACTTTAAAAATCAGCAGAAGGGTTATATAAATAAAATGTATTATGAAACAAAAGGCAAAAAACTATTATGTACATAGTTTAGTCCTATTCAGTGTCTACTTGGCACTTCTTGGCTTGTCTCTTGTATTCATTAAATGGAGCATCTCTTGTCACTGTCCAGCAATAGTCTGCAAGCATTGATGGGCTCCATTTGCCCTGATAGCGTTTCGCCATCGTTGCAATGTCCTGGTGAAATCGCTCGCGGTGCTCATCGCTCACTGCTCCGCAGTTCGGTGGAAAAAAAATCTAGATGAGAGTGCAAAAAATGTATCTTTAGTGATATGTTGCAACCAAGGTTTTTGTATGCCTTGAGGAGGTTTTCCACCAACAACCTGTAGTTGTGTGCCTTCTTGTTTCCAAGAAAATGTATTGCCACTGACTGGAAGGCTTTCCATGTCGTCTTTTCCTTGCCACGCAGTGCATGGTCAAATGCATCATCTCGAAGAAGTTCACGAATCTGAGGACCAACAAAGACACCTTCCTTTATCTTAGCTTCACTTAACCTTGGAAATTTTCCACGGAGGTACTTGAAAGCTGCTTGTGTTTTGTCAATGGCCTTGACAAAGTTCTTCATCAGACTCAGCTTGATGTGTAAAGGTGGTAACAAAATCTTCCTTGATTCAACAAGTGGTGGATGCTGAACACTTTTCCTCCCAGGCTCCAATGACTGTCGGAGTGGCCAATCTTTCTCGATGTAGTGGGAATCTCTTGCACGACTATCCCATTCGCAGAGAAAACAGCAGTACTTTGTGCATCCAGTCTGCAGACCAAGCAAGAGAGCAACAACCTTCAAATCACCAAAGCTGCCACTGATGTTGGTCATAGTTTATGCACCTCAAAAAGTTGTTTCATGTTGTCATAGGTTTCCTTCATATGGACTGCATGACCAACTGGAATTGATGGCAAAATATTGCCATTATGCAGCAAAACAGCTTTAAGACTCGTCTTCGATGAATCAATGAAGAGTCTCCACTCATCTGGATCGTGAACGATGTTGAGGGCTGCCATCACACCATCGATGTTGTTGCAGGCTACAAGATCACCTTCCATGAAGAAGAATGGGACAAGATCCTTTTGACGGTCACGGAACATGGAAACCCTAACATCACCTGCCAGGAGATTCCACTGCTGTAGTCTGGAGCCCAACAGCTCTGCCTTACTCTTGGGTAGTTCCAAATCCCTGACAAGGTCATTCAGTTCAGCTTGTGTTATGAGGTGTGGTTCAGAGGAGGAGGATGGGAGAAAAATGTGGGTCCTGTGACATTGATGCTTCAGGACCAGAAGTTTCATCCTCTTCCTCGTCTGATTCAAGTGAGAATGATTCTGGTGCATCAAGAACTGGCAGTCCTTCTCCGTGGGGTATTGGGTGTATAGCTGGTGGAATGCTTGGATAATGCACAGTCCACTTTTTCTTCTTTGACACACCTTTCCCAACTGGAGGCACCATGCAGAAGTAACAATTGCCGGTATGATCTGTTGGCTCTCTCCAAATCATTGGCACTGCAAAAGGCATAGATTTCCTTTTCCTGTTCAACCACTGGCGAAGATTTGTTGCACAAGTGTTGCAGCATATGTGTGGGGCCCACCTCTTGTCCTGATCTCCAATTTTGCAGCCAAGATAAAGTTGATAGGCTTTCTTAATCATAGTGGTTATACTGCGCTTTTGTGATGCAAAAGTCACTTCACCACAAACATAGCAGAAGTTATCTGCACTGTTCACACAAGTACGAGGCATCTCTGCTCACTTTGGCTAAACAGAAATGTGTCCCTTTGCAAAATCAAACACTGACAAATAAGAGAGCACGACACTGTATGATTTCTAGAGCTGAAATAGGGCAATTTGTTCAGCAGAGTGATGTAAGCTTTGTTATGATTGCATCATCCATGACTTCTAGGAACAACATGATGCAATTCATATCATGTATGATGCAATACCAGTTTCAGATTGCATCATTTATTGTTTTGCCTAAAAAGCAAGTACTGTCCAAACCCAGTCATAGATTTATTCATAGATCCAGTCAAAGAGGTATTTTAGTAATTTCTGGTTTAAACTGAGATCCCTTCCCTTTATAACTCACGTATCCTCTGCCATTCCCATGTCAAGGGTCGTATATACTGACCCAATAGCATATCTTGAAAACTAGAGCCAATCAACAATTTTAAGCATCATTTTCGTTCTCAGTGACCCAGAATTAGTAAAGTTTGACTACATTTATTTCAGATGCATTTTGGCTGTAGAGCAGTGTAATTCATCCCTGTGGTGACTCATGCTGGTCATCTGGGAATTAGCTCTTTTACCAGCTCCAGAGCGCCCTCTGCCAGTGTCTGACCGTCGCTGGCCCCCGTGTCCCTCCCAGACACCGGTGCCCTTTTGTCTGGGGTGGTTCTCCTGGCAATACCCCACAGATCTCTCTCTGGGTCTCCCCTCCCTGAGGAACCCCCAACCCTCTATCCCCACCTTGACTGGCACTAGCCTTAGACTGAAGCATCATTAAGCCCCCACTCTCTGGGGCAGACTGCCGTGTAACAGCCAGTCATCATAGGCAAGGGGGTTTGGGGACCTGCTGCCTTTCCCTTCAGCCTAGTACACTTTTCAGGCCTATCAGGCCGGCAGCCTGGGAGGTAACCCAGCCTGAGCTCCCCAGCTCAGCCTGCCTCTTCCCCAGCATTGCTCCACCCTCAGTACCCTTTAGCTTTCAGGCAGCTAGATCCAACTCCCTCCTCATCTAGAGGAAGACTGCCTTAGCTTCTGCTTGCCAGCCCTTTTACAGGGCCAACTGTGGCCTGACTGGGGCACGGCCCACCTGGGGCTGCTTCCCCAATCAGCACAGGGTTGCTGCTTTTCCTAGCCCCTACCCTCAGCAGGGCTGTTTTAACCCCTTCAGGGTTGGAGCAGGTAATCACCCCGCTATAGGTATTCCAAGCATATTATGATGCAAGTATGGAAAAACTCTAGAACTTTAGCAGAGGGGTGTGATAGAAAATGGGGTATCATTTTCTTAGTTTCTTAGAAAACTATTGGTGATTGCCTCACTATTACTCTGAACCATGTCATTCCTTTTATTTGGCTTCTTAGATAATGATAGCTTATGAATGATGATGAAGTCCATAAAAAGAGGAGCATCTGGTACTGAAAATACAAATGCAAAACTTCAGAGAAGACAATAAAATTACAAGCTGGATGCAAATAACGCAAAATGCGCCCACCATATATTTGTTGTCAAGATTCTTCATAACCACCTTGATCCAATAACTATAGAAAACACTTACAATTCTGTGTTTTCAGAGAAATGTCAGGAATGTCAAGCATTTTAATTCTTCTGCTCTGCAGCTTCTTAAGAAAGTGTCTAGTCTTTTTCAATCTGAAATGTAGTTATATTACGTGCTTTGCAACTCTCCTGAGCAAGCTTTACAGATTTTATATAATCTGCTAAGTCTCCTGATTACTGAATTTGAAAATGTAAATATCTGCTAATCAATTATGGAGACAGTTCTCTTTTTTGTATTATCTTAAGGTGTCCATTATTGCATGACCTTTTGCCTTTACTGAATAAACATAAAAGATTTCAGCATTATTATCCAAAAAAGAAAGACTTATTATCTGAGCTGAACACCATAAAACACACTTCAGTAATTCAGCTACTGGCACTGGATATTAATGATCTGAATTAATCCTCAAAAGATCTAGGTGCTGAGCTTGGGCTGTGCTCAGCTACCTTGAGTTTTTCCACTGAAGCAAACTAGTCTTAAACCTAACTATTCTGGCCCCTGGAAGAACTCTACTGTGCACAGAGGGTCCTCTAGAGGTGTAGAGCCACCATAGCTGCTGCTGTTTCTTCTATTTGTGGATGAAAGCACAGGGAAGCTCATGGCCAGGGCTTCTATGTATCCTGACTACTTGGGGTCCTTGGCAACTGGCACAGACTAGAGCAGTTTTTAAGCTCCAGCGGAGAGTCTGGCGCAGAGCAGCCATAGGATGAGAAGAGCAAGAGCAGACCTGTACCCCACTTACATTCTCTACTTAGATTTATTAGTGTGACCCACATTTGAGTTTAATATGACATTTTGTAACTGAAAGAAAAATGAAACCAAATGTAAGCAGTGTCAGGAATGAGATATATTCTGACATCTGGTGGCGAACTATGGGAATTGCAGTGAGCCTTGCAAAATAAGTCTGGGGCTGATCAATTTGCATAGACACACCCACTGCGCCTAGCCTGAGCCCACAGCAGCCCACATGGCCACTTCGGCTGATGAGGGAGCCCCAGTTTCTATGTTATTGGGGCAGGAATGATAAAGTGATGTTACTGTGATTATGTGAATGAAGGACTATGGACATGTACTTGGCCTGTGTTATGATGGAGAGACTCGCCATCATCTAGGTAGCACTCACTGGGCAAGGGCCATGCGTTTTCAGAACACTGTGAGATTGAGAGAGGTGATAGACAAGCACCTATACCTTTTAGTGAGGGCTCTGTCTAAGGGCCTCCCAGGCCTATTGCACTCTGCCTCTCTCCACTGTGGAATGTCAGAATTGAATTTTGCTTCCATTAGGAGCCTGGTTCCAGGCTGCTGAGCTGACAATTGCTTTGGGCTCACTGGTGCACCTGTACTAAGGCTCCCCTACTGTGAGCTGAAATCACTTAAGAGCTGAAATCACCTAAGAGCTAAAGAAATCACTGAGCGCTGTCTTAAGTAGGGGGGGACCTGAAAAAAGTGCAGAGTGGCTGGTGCAGCAGAGCAGTCTGTGTGTCGGCTAGCAGGATGGCTAGCGGAGTGACTGGTGCAGCAGAGCTGTCTGTCGACTAGCGGAGGCGTTGGTGCTGCGGGCAGAGTGACCGGCGCGGCAGAGCTGTCTGTCTGTCACCTAGCAGAGGCGTAGGTGCTGCGGGCAGAGTGACCGGAGCGGCAGAGCTGTCGGTGTGTCGGCTAGCAGAGCAGCTAGCGGATCAACGGGTGGAGCGGTTCGTGGGACAGCCAGCGGAGCGGAGCAGAGCCGATTGCGGTGAGAGCTGCAGCGGAACCTCACGGAGAGGCGGCGCAGTCGGCCTCGGACCACGTAAGGTGCCCCATGCCCTACCCTCCATCTCCACCCAGGCTGGAGGTAAGACTCTGCCAATTGACTTTTGAACTCTGCACGGACCAAGGACAGAGACTCTTGGGCTGTTGGACTTTTGGGACTATTGAGTGACTTTTTGGGGTTGTGGAACTCAAGAGCCAAAGGGAAGGCCACGGCCTATTTGCTGGGAGGGGGGCTTCTGGTTCATGGTTTGGTTTATTAACCTTGTTTGTGGTGTTTCCCCAATATAATGCCACCTTGTTTCTCCCTGTTATTAAAAGGCTTTGGTACACTCAGACTCTGTGCTTGCGAGAGGGGAAGTATTGTCTCTTACAGATGCCCGGAGGGGTGGTATATGGTTGTCCCAGGTCACTGGGTGGGGGCTCGAGCCGGTTTTTGTATTGTGCTATTGGAATGGAACCCCTGGATACTGAACCCGGCCCTTGTTGCTGCCAACTCTGATGGGCAGAAGGGTTACACAAAGATTCAAACCCTACCTGTGTTCATTTGTAAATGAATCATGCTAACTAGAGGGCATTAGTACTACTATTTGAACTGAACTTTTAGCTTTAAAGCAACGTATATTTCAAAGGAGGGTATGCCATTTCGCCCATGTGAAAACAGAGCAATGCACCCTGAACTTTAGAAAAGTTTCCATCTAGATCCAGATCTGAACTTCAAAGAAATGCCAAGACCCTTGAATTTAGAGCTATCAAAAACAAAATTGTGTGCCTTGAGCAGAGACAAAAACTTTGAAGAAAGGAATAGTAGAAGGTGTAGGAAAAGTACTTCTTTACAAGTAGTATTATGTTTATGGGAGGAGGAAAAGGAACTTTACAGAGATGAGGCTGAAAATGGGGGAAGTTCAAAAATTGATATGGATGTAAGGGATTATCCAGCTCCCATTAGGGCCACTACCTTGGTTTTAAAGGTATTGAAAGAACAACTCCCACAAGTCCATTGACTTGTATGCAAGTTAGATCTAAGCCACAAACCAAACTGAGGAATAGTATCTTTGAATATTTGGGGGCAGATGAATGGAATAATTAAAAAGTTACAAGCCATTGAAAAACAGAGCAAGTTCAGTAGCATCTGCTAAAATGTTATCAGAGCTTAATAAAGACCCATCCCTTTAGGATATCACTGTTTGGGCTCCCTGCCTGGCCTGGTGATGAGATTTTGGCATACAAAAGGGGCTGCTGCTTTCGTGTTCCCGCTGAGAAAACAGAGAGTCTGTGCATCTCTGAAACACAAATGGTGAATCATCTATGGCTCTGCAAAGGAGTGACAGAGGGTTATTCACTGGCTGCTGTTTAAACTTGTGCTGAATGTGGAATAAAGAATGCTTGATACTATCAAGAATTTTAGTACGTACGATAATTAAAATCCCATTTGTTTTAGGTTCCGTTAAAGCTGGCAATTTACAAATTTTAGTTTAAATAAATTCCTGTACATATGTACTTTTACGATATAATTCAGCATCATTTAAGTGAAAGATTTATGGATCATTTAATACCAATGAAGAAATGCTATTATATCAGTGTATAGTCAGCCATGGTATGGACAGGGTTTTGATTACTTTAGTGACTTTAATGCTCATGTTGGTCATGTTGATTCTATATGGTGTAATATAGTTTGCGAAAAATGAACCCAGCAATGGTCTACTTCTGTTGATGGCACGTGTCCAGTACCATCTAGTTATTACAGACACTGTCTTCTGACTCCATGACAAATATAAAACCACCTGGATATATGCTCACTCCTGACACTGACATCTGACGAACTATATGTTGGTCAGAGAGCAGGACCTATGTGCATAATTTAGGTATTTTGCAGAGCTGATTATTGGATTGACCACAATTATGTTTGCTCAAAACTTTCCCTTTTTATTTGGCTGAAAATGCATACAAGCCAGTAAGTTAAACATGTAAATATTCTTTCGCTGAAAGATTTTTCAATTGCCGAACAATTTTCAGCATAGCTAACTATTATTTTTGAAATTCTTCCAATAATCCGTGATTATGTATCTGCCAAATGGGTATCCTTATGTGACACAAATCTATACAATTGTTGTGGATTGCATTGCATGTACAAAACGTGATCTTGCAAACTGGTTCAATGATAATAATCCTGAAATACTGAATCTTCCTGATTCCAATCAACAATCACCTACTGCACTCTTAGGACTCATTTTGAGTTGAAAAAGGCCAGATATAGGGTAGATTGCAGTATGCCCCAATACGAACTCCACTAAATGCAAAATATGCGGTTTGACTGCAAAGCAAACGAACTACAGACCCTTGCTGATAAACATGACTCCAACATTTTTGATGATGCAATCAAAGCAGTGGACAGCTCTACTCTCTCTGTCTTGGCATTGCTTACAAGGGCTAATAGTGAATCTCTCTTCACAGATCACACTGCCATCCACCAACAGTGGCCTGAACATTTTAGTGAACTACTTAGTCATTTATCTACTGTTTCTGATGGGTTGTTGGATTATGTCCGCAAATTCCCCACATATGCACTTACTAATCCACCCAAATGAACTGAGGTATTGAAGGCTGTTCAAGTAATGAAAAATAATAAGTCTTCTGAAGCTGATGTCATTCCAACTGACATTTTCAAACATGGAGGAAATCATGTCATTGACAAGATTTTGAATTTTTCTTACATGCCTTGAATTCAAGAAATTATACAGCAACTACTGAAAAACACCACCACCGCTACCTAGAAGTATAAAGTCTCAAAGAGCAACTGTAATAAAGACTGTGGTGTTTCTTTGCTCTCTGTAGCCAACAAGATTCTTGCACAGATCCTGCTGGCCCAACTCCTGACCCGAGTCATTGACAAAGCTCTATCCAATTCACAATACAGCTTTAAGTTCAGTGGAACACTGTTGACGTGATTTTCATCATTTGACAATTACAGGAAAAATGTCACAAACAGCACCAACCTTTGTACATTGTGTTTCTTGATCTAATCAAAGCATTTGATCATCTGCACCATCCTCCAAAAAATTCTTGCTAAATTTGGATGTCCAGACAAAATTTATTAACATAAATTTGGCAATTCCATGAAGGCATGCCTGGAAGAGTTAGTGTTGATGGTGATCTAGCAGACCAATTTCCAATAAAAAGGGGGTGAAGATGTGTCCTTGCTCCTAGCCTTTTTAGTCTATCCTTTCTTGAGACACTAGAGAAGGTCCTTTGTAACTCTTCCAAGGGTCTCTTTATATGCCTCCACACTAGAAAGTTTTTCAAGTTTTCCCATCTGCATGTGAACACCAAGGTGACAAATGCATCAATCCAGGAACTACTCTATGCTGATGATTATGCCTTCACAGAGCATTCTGAAGCAGCGTTACAAGATCTTATAAACTGCTTTGCTGTGGCAGCTCACAATTTTGGCCTTACCATCAGTCAATCAAAAACTGAAGTTACATATGAGCCAGCTCCTTGACCACCTTACTAAGATTCCTCAATAAGCTTGGAAGGTATCACATTCCAAGCCATCAAACCAGTTTTGTTAGCTTCGCAGCATGTTGAGCAAGAAAAGTGACCAATCGACCGCAAAGTGAATGTGCGAATTAAAAGAAGCCAGCACCACACATGATCATCTCTCTCACAAAGAGGGAAACAGGGAATCAGTTTACAGAGAAAAATCAAAGTCTATAATGCAGATGTCTTCATGACATTGCTCTATGGGTGCAAAACATGGACCAGTTATCACTGGCACATTTAAAAAAGCTTATTGGTTTCGATTTGTGATGGTTTCTGGGCATCAAATAGCAGAAGCACATTTCTAACACAGATGTCCTGGTGAAAGCATCCAGGCTCATTTGATTGGTGCCGAGTTGCAATGGACTGGCCACGTAATTTGTATTCCTGGTTCCTTTTATCAAAACAAGGTATATACCAAATCAAGCTCTGTTGGTCATAAGCATGGAGGGCAGATGAAACGCCACAAGCAAAATCTGCACAAAATGAACATTTCTGACTCTACCTTTGAGCAAGTGGTTATTGATTGTATTGTATGACACCATATTGTACGGGTAGATGGTTCATGATTGCATCAAGCAGCTAGAAGCACAGCTCCAGACATAGAAACAATGTCCAGCTCAATCAGCATAACTAGGCAGATGACTCTGTGGCCAGTACGGTAAACTGTTACTTTTCCCAGATTGGTCTATGGAGTCATGGAAGACCCATCAGTACAAACCATGATCACCAACAGTGTCCCAAAATTGAGGTAACTAGCATCCTATCGCTTGGATGAAATTTTCAGTTCTAGTCACCCAAGTTGGGCATGCAAATTAGGTGTGTGAGAGCACAGATGTTTGTGGGAACAAATGTGTGGTTGCAATCATGTTTATGTTTGCAATCATCTGTTTTGAACATGAAGGTGCATGTCTTCATACACAGTTACCTCTCTGCACTCCTGCAGAAATAGGAGTTTTGCATTGACTTTAGTGGGAGCAGGGTCAGACCTCTGAAACCTTTTTACATTACATAAGCCTAATTTGATATATTGACCATTATTGTATCTACAAACCCTATGCATTTGGATCACTTCCAACTTGCCTCAGAATAGCCTGTATGCTAGCTAGTGTATGCCGGTGCCGGGGGGTGGGGAGGGGAGAGGGTAAGCTTAATACATTTAAAAACAAAATTGTATCATTTTCTATAAATATTGTTTTGTTTTATTGCTACAAGAGTGTATTCATGCTGTGCCACTTGTTCTCATTATAATCATTGCCATGAGACTACATTCATGTGGTGTCTTTTTTCTGTTCTAATTATGTTTGTTATTAAAAGGAGGTACCTACCTTGTGATGTGTAGCGCAATCTGAAACTGTTTTAGCTGGTGCTAATTTAACAATAGAGATGGGAGAGTCTGAAAAGGTTTCAAAGGTGAAATACTGGCCCCAAGAAATTCAACAGGTAAACTCTTATTTACTTAGATGGGGCAAGATTTCATCATGTTTAAAAATATATATTTTTTTAAATGTATTGCTTTGCAAAAGAAGCAAGCAGAGGAAGAAAGGAAAAACATGAAACCTACTCAGAGTGGACTGGAAATAAGTTTTCTTAAATAAAAAAAATTTACACCTTGTGACCTGAAAAATAAACCTAATACAACCAGTCCTGGACACACCACCACCAAAGCTTAATTAAGCCAGTTTATTTAGAAACACGATAGTTTACTTTATTCCCATGTTTAGAAGTGTCCTTAGCTAGTAGCCACCCATATCTATTAGCCATACCTTTACCATGGAGTATAATAGAAGCTGCATTTGTTTGGTAGCTGTAGAAATTTAAGAGTACCAAGTACGATATTATTAGTAATATTTAGGAATCAGTTACCACTCCAGTTACACATTCCAAAAAATCAAAAATTAAAGTTAACCTCATTGTCCTAATTACATATTCAAAAAGCGCTAATATTAGACTGAAACTGTGCATGTACATTTTGTAAACACACTGATCGTAACCAACTAACCATCTAGTCCAATATCCCAGATCTGACAATGTCCAGTACTGAGTGCTTTACAGGAAGGTGCAAAAAGTCCCACAGTGAACAATCATGGAGAAAACTAATCATAAGGATAGTTTCTTTCTAGTCTCTGTCAGTGGTTGGCATATGCCACTTTTTAATAGATAAAATCTCTCTGAGAAAAACAAAGGAGCAGTCTCCCAGAGCCTCGAAGAACCATCAGCCATGGAGGCTAATTTCTTAGGACCAATTAACAAAGCCCCTGCAGAGTATTACAAGAGTATTGACATTCAGATTTGCTCTAAGGGCTTGCAAACTGCTCTAACATAAGAGTTCATTTCAATATCTCTTGAATTAATTGAGAAACAGCTCACACATATACATCAAAATTATTGGTTATATTGTGCATAGTTGTATCCGAATAATATATACACCAGTTCTTTAGGAACTAAGCAAATGTATCTGAGATTCATCTACAGAAGAGAATGCAAACTGTCAGTGTGAGGGATGATGGTGCATTATTTTTGCAGTCGAGAGATATTTTCATATTTTCGGTGATTTAATATTTGTTCCAGTTCTGCACATATGCCTTACATAAGTGTTCAGTGTTCAATGGTAATTTGCTTTATGTCACAAAAGGAAAAATTATGTTGGTAACTCTTTACCTCACATTTTTTATAATTTGGTATGGCAAACGCTACCACTGTAAAAGAAAGGATTTTTAAATAAATATTAGGATGCACTGGGAAAGCTAAGTAAGGTATCTAGCCTATACTAATATTGTGGCTAACCATCATAATAATTTTTTTAGGGGAAATAAGAGAAGTTAATTCAAACAATTAAGGACAAATCTTGACTTGAAATATGGCCCATTTACACCACACCTAAAATCTGCAGCTAAGAATTTCACTGATGTGGGGAATAGTTAGCTGACATAAATTCTATTTCAGTCGCTCTTTGATCTCCCAGCAGAGAGGAAATGTGGAGTGGTGGTGATTTCCTGCTGCACAATGGCCTCTTGGAAACTATTACAAGCTGATGTAACTTAAGACAATCTAGATCTATACCACAGACAGAACCAGCCTCTAAGTGCCTTGGAGTCTAGATAACCAGCATTGGCTTAAAGCCACCCTTTACACAGAGCTCTGATAACTAAAGAGCTGTAGAAGCAAAGAAAAAAAGGAATACAAATTCTGCCCATTTATGTGCTGTAAATCTGGACTAAGTCCACTGACGTCGGGGGAGTTATTCCAGATATACACGATGTTAATGAAAGAAGAATTTAAGCCATTTTATTTTACCATTCAACATGTCAAAACTTTCATTCATTTCCATCACATTAACATATCACTCTAGCTCCCAAACCAATATATTGATTAAACCTTCACAGTGCCTAGTCTGCAATCCCTTTGTATGAGATATCCTTCAATGAAAACTGCACATGTAGTTCAATTACAGCATCAAGCTTAGAATAGTAATTCTTTCTGTATATTTTATCTAGTTAAACACTGCAATAATTGGAAAATAGTTCTTTGTACGATAGCTTTTAGCACTACAAAAATAATTAATTACCTAATCTTAAGTACTTAGCCATGCTTGTGTACATTAGTGATACTTATACTTTTCATACTATGGACCGCTTCTTGTAGAATCTTGTGTACATACCTCCATTCAAAATCTGAGTTGCAATGTCATGCTTCCTCTACACTAGATTGGCATTTGGTTACACTAATAAGAATTAGTCTCTCTCATTCTGTCCTAATGAAAAATAAACTTGCTTTATAGCAATAATATATGGTTGCTTGGTTACATCCACCCATGAAGTGTCTATATGGGTTTTTTTGTTTGATTTGGGTTGGGATGTGGGTTTTTTGAATGCAAGTATTTATGGGTGAGATTTCAAAAGCAATCAGCATTTACTTAACTCTGGTCTCATTGCTGTCAATATGAATTTTAACCTGAACTTCAGCAGAGGCAGAGTTAAGTAAACACTAAACACATTTGAAAATCCCATTTTATATTTGTTAGGGCCTAATAGAATTGGCAAAATCATTTTTAAAAAGTAGATCACAGCTAATTAGATGAAGAAATGAGACACGGTAATTCACTCTGGACAGTCAGAGTAGAAACATCAGATGACTTAGCAGTATGGACAGCAAACAGTTGTAGTGGGCAGTCAAGGTTTCCCCATGAATGTTTTTCTCTCACCCACAGAGGCAAGAGGTAGTGAGATGCCCCTTCTTCCCCAGAGAGACACATCTGAAAGGGAGAGGGATGCTCCTCCAACACAAGGGAATTGAAAGGAACTCCCTCCACCACATGCTCAT
Organism: Dermatemys mawii; assembly: GCA_007922305.1. NCBI lineage: Eukaryota > Metazoa > Chordata > Testudines > Dermatemydidae > Dermatemys > Dermatemys mawii. The sequence goes on from ML677337.1 coordinate 409,309, forward strand.
TATTCCCAGGGAAAAGAGATCGGTGTGTCAAGAGTTCAGTGTGTCAAGTGAAGAAGAACCCAGAGCAGTGCCAGTTTTGGGGAGCAGGAGACAAATGTAATTGAGGTTACAGGTTTCCTCCACATGAATGCATGGCGGGGGTCGGGGAATGGAAGCAGGAGCAGGCTGGGGAAGCAGCAGCCAGGGGTTATCAAGCATGGCAGAGACCATGGTACCAGCAAGAATGCTAGATGCTGCCTTATTTAAATATTAAGGCTTCACAACACAACTTGAAATTTCAGGATTTAAATGCTGCCCTGGGTGGTGAATTTTGGTAACGGAAATAACGTGCAGACTCATGCTTTCTTTAGCACAGTTATTCACTGGGGAAAAATAGCTGGGCAAAGTCAAATTTGGAAGCACTTCTAGAATAGTAGTGAATGACTGACTTCTATGAGAAAATGAAGCAGGTCACTTATTGCACTCATCATATGGATGGAAAAAAAAGGAGTTTGTAGAAAGATACCAGTTTATAGAAAGCATGCAGGCTCAGAGCAAAACAATCAAAGTACATTTGAATGTAAAACCACAGTCATCTCAAATACGAAGTTATGTTCCATGTTTTAAACAATACAGTGCAGTCTTAATGAAAATCATTTTTCAACCACAAACTTTTAATTGCTTTCTTTTCAGCTTCATTAGTGAAATGGCAAATCTTCTGTCTTTCAAAATTAGATGCAAAGCATCCTGCCAGTTGATTTTTTTTTTTTGTAGTTAAGAAACATGTAACAAAAGTCTAACTCAGGGGTCGGCAACCTTTCAGAAGTGGTGTGCCGAGTGTTCATGTATTCACTCTCATTTAAGGTTTTGTGTGACAGAAATACATTTTAACGTTTTTATAAGGTCTCTTTCTATAAGTCTTTAATATATAACAAAACTATTGTTGTATATAAAGTAAATAAGGTTTTAAAAATGTTTAAGATGTTTCATTTAAAATTAAATTAAAATGCAGAGCCCCCCAGCTTGTTGACTAGGACCCAGGCTGTGTGAGTGCCACTGAAAATCAGCATGTGTGCTGCCTGTGGCACCTGTGCCATAGGTTGCCTATCGCTGGTCTAACTGAAGAGTCAGTTAGGCTTTTCTACTACAAGCAGGTCCACAATAATTGGTGTGCAAACATTACTACCTTTAAATAAGGGGAGTGAAGCGAGAGGATGCATTTGTGTATGGAGAGCCTAAGTCACCTCTCACTTGTTCAGGTACAAATCAGGAGTAACTCTACTAAAGTCAGTGGAGTTATCCCATTGTAAAAGCAGTGTAAGAGAGATGAGAATCAGATATTTACACTGATATCAGATCACAGTTTTATATATTGCTATTTATTCATTTGTTTGAGGGTTTCTTAGTCACCTGAGTAGAATGAATTCAGAATTAAGTGAATACCAGTTGGACATTTTTTGCCATCACTGAATTGAGCTTTCAATTAGCCTTCAGTCACTCAGAGAGGTCTCTAACCACCATAGACACATTGCTTTAGCCCTCACTCAGGATGAGATATGGCTGAGCAACTGCACCCCTGGCATGCTAAAGATGAGAACTTCATATTAGACCCAGGATAGGCTATCATGAAGACTGATGGGTATGGGCAGGAGAGAGGTTTCTGGATATGTGACAACAGACAATGGCTCCCAAACCCTGTATTGTGGAGGGAGCAGCCAATAGTTCAGTGCTTAGATTAGTAGAGTAGGCAGCATTTGAGACCCACTGCCTGCCTGTCAGTTGATAGAATAGATTTAATCCCATCCTCTACCCATTCACCCTTTCTCAGTTTCTCAGGCTTTGAGTAGGGATGGTGAATTTCCTACATGGTCACCCAGACAAATTCTCCTCTCAAGCACAGTGTGAAAAGCTTCCAATTATCATTTCACTGAATATGCACAACTAAGCTACAGAAATTCAAGAATGTTCATGAATTTAGAAGAAACGTTACCATTTTTAAAATGTAAATCCAGGTGTGAAGGACATTCACAAATAACATTCAAATTATTTCAGGTGCTGTTCACAGGTGCGTTTTTTCTAGTTACAGACAAGTGGAATATGAGTGAGCAAGGAGTGCACAGTGATTTATTCTTTACTACAAAGAAAGTAGCAAGAAGAGAGATTGCAGCAGCATAAGCCAAGCTACAGCCAGTTATGAAGTAGACTTATAGAGTAATCAAGGACGACGTGGAGTCAAATGTTTTTGTCAAAATGTAATTTGGTCAAAGCCAAACATTTCACAGAGCTATATTAGTTTTGACAATGTTGTTGAGAAGGTTTGAAGTCCAGAGTTCTCTGGTCACTTTTGATGAGATACAGGGAGGGGGAGGGAGAGGGAATAGGGAGAGAGACCCAAATCAAAATCCTGAGCTTTCTGATCCAAAAACAGCTGTTTTGACAGAATGCTGTTTTGCAAAAATGGTCCAAATGTTTTGGTTTTTTTCCAATGATGAGTGGAAACAATTTTTGAAATCTTGTAATTTGCCATGAAACAGAATTGTCATTTTCTGGCCAGTCCTATTTGCTCAACATCAGGTGTAATTAGGTATTCAGAGATAGTTTCTTATGCAAGGCCTGGCAGCTCACCTTCCTTTTGAGCCTGAATCAGTATTCCCTCCATACTGAACAACAGGGATGGAAGAATCTTATAACCAGATCTAAGGAGAAACCAGCAATCTTCTTTCTACACACAGTAATAGCTAAATATAACTATAGTTGTGTCATGTATTATACAAGAGAGAAAATAAGTTGAAAAAATCCTTTTAAAGATACTGTTATATTATACAACCCTTGAAGGTAGAAAAATGTCAGCTTGGAATTTCTTGTGGTATATCTCAAACTGCATCTCACAGCAGTAAATTTCATCTCTTTCATCTGGCCCATCTCTATTTCTTTCAGTCTCCCTTTGCTCTCTTACTCCTGAACATATTGGAACAAAACCATCATCAAGGAAAAACCTGAATATCTTCCTCTGTGACTTCATGTTGTAGTTAGGACAGTTAGTATCTAAGCAGGGAGCAGCACCATGTCCTTGGTAAAAATGTTGAGGTCTCTGACAATTTTTTAAAAATTGAAAGACTGAATAACATAACCCTTCCCCACCCCCATGTCCATCACTAAGGATGGTAATTTTGTCAAGTGGCCGTCATGTAACATGGTGGTGCCGATTCCTGTAGCTATATTGTTGAACTTATGGCAAGATTGTCCTTGGATGACATTCGCTGAGGAAGCTTTAATTTCAGAGAAGAGGGCCTAAGAGCACCAATCCTCTCATCTTCTCCTGGCTTGTAAATGGGGGGCAGAGAAACCACTTTCTTCAGGCACACACTACGTGTTCTTTCAGGTGCAAGAGGTTCAGCTCCAGCATGTCTGTGTGCAAGCTCACACCTTTCCTCTTCCCTTCCTAACAAATGTCCATCCTTGTGCTGGTCTAACCAGACTTCTCTCCTGCTAAGATAAGGAGAGGCCTGGTACACTGGCTGGTCATTCAACTAATTTTTAATTAACTTGCACTATCACTGTATGATTGAGACCACGGGGGAGTTTTGACAGGAAATAAAGGCAATTTGTTTTCCATTATAATGGATATTTTTGTATAACACACTAAGTTTTAATATACTAATAAGCATTTTCTTAACCCCCTTCTGAAATATCTTTCAATTTAGATTGAAAGCCACAATTATTGCAGACACCACCTTTGTAGCACCATCACTGAATTCTCATTAAGACTGTCCATACCTGCTGAATGCAAATTTTAAACATTCCATGCAATAGCAAAATGATATCCATTAATCTATTTCCCTGACCTAAAACTGAATTCATGGCTCACTGCTGCTGCATATGTTTAATGTCCTGTTGATAAATGAATATCAATCACTTGTACATATTACAGCTTTCTAGAGCCAAGGGCAGCCTTCTGTTTTGAAGAGCAGTTTCAATACAAGAGGTACGGTGTTACAAGCTAATTTAAACATAAATATGTACCCAAATTAATTCATAACATCTTACATCTTACATTGAAACTGCTCTTCAGAACAGAAGGCTGCCCTTGGCTCTATAAAGTTGCAATGTGTGCAAGTGATTGATATTCATTTATCAGCAGGACATTAAACATGCAGCAGCAGCGAGTTGTGAATTCAGTTCTAGGTCAAAAACAAAAACCAGACTAATATACAACTAAATACACGCACATTTTATATATGGTACAGTTATACACTCTCTTGTGAAGAGTTTACATTTGTTTTTTTTTAATTAGTATTAATTTAAAAAATTGTTGAGTAAAAGTATGCATTTGCTCGTGTATATGAAAAATTTAGCAGTCACTTGGTGATTTTGCTCCATTAACTTTTTCTCAGGTCCACATATGGAGTTCTGGTTCTCTACCTTGCACTTATCAAAATATTGCAGGCAGTAGCTTCGAATTCATTCTTGGCTGGGCTCCAAACTAAAGTTGAAAGAAGCTGCTATATATTCTCTGAATTGCTCTAATCCTTACTAGTCATGTCACAAATTGACTGAACTATCAGACGCCCACAGATATTTTAGGAATTGAAAGCTCCTCTCATTCATTGTAAAGTTCAGACTACTGAAACAATCCATCTGATTCATAATTACTCCAGCCTGAGTGATGTTGTTTATTAGGATTTATTGTTTACTTTTTGCTAGTCTTGTAATTTGTCTTGGTTTGCTTTTGTTATGTTTCAAATGCAGACCAAAGTGGTAAGGGTATGTATAGTTATTTCATTTTTTTAAGATTCTCCTTCCTTTCTATAGAAGGGCACTTCAAGAATAATTGCCTGAATATCTCTTATAAATACTGTCTTCGATCCCTACTAGAACTCTTACTGAAGTTTATGGAAGCTGCATACTTTTCCTGATTCAAAGATGAACCAAAGGGTGTTATGGTCAAAGCTATCTCAAACAAACTAACAGCCAATGAGGTTGCATAGATTTTCTAAAGAATTAGTAGTAATCTGTTTTCTTTTGATATTTTTAGGTCTTGCCTTATCTATTTTACTGGCCTTGTGAGGTAGTATGAAATGCATAATGTTCCTCAAGAATTTAGTACATGGTGTGGGGGAAACACTTCCACCCACCTCTCTCTCAAGTGCTAGTAGTTTATGTAGAAAATTTTCTAACAAGATATTGGAGCTGCCAATATAGCCAGGGAAGCCTGTGGTCTGTGCTCTTCTCCTTTAGCACAGCTGATTTACATGCAATTTGAAGTTTGTCAGATCAAGACATGGGTGCAATTTTGCTCTCACCAGTGTTCTTTTGTGTGGATTCAACTCATTTTGAAAAGATAATGAAACACAATGGTCAGAGTAGATTGGAAAGAGTTGACATATATTGTCAATAAAATAATTTAAAGCAAGCACTGCCTAAACTGAACAGAAAAGCAATGAGAGTAACAATGATGGGTGCAGAGAAAAGATGTAGTATACAGCAATTGAAAACTGAAATGGCAAAGAAAGTATTCTAGTTGTGTCAATGATTTGACTGAAGAATGAAGTTTTGTTCTTGTCCCTTCCTTAAACCAGTCTCTAAGAAGCGCTGACAAAAAAGCAAGTGAAGTTCACAAAAAATTAATTTGCAGCAGGAAAACAAAACAAAAAAATATGGCTGAGGAAATGTTACTATGCTTGGGGAACAGCAAAATTGAAACAATGTCAAAGGATTTATGTTCTGCTGTTTATTTAATTAAGTGCTGTCTTTTCAGATGTTTCTCTGGATTAATGATCTGCTGTTGGGATGTGGAATAAGTTTCAGCAGCAGAAACAATGCAAATGACAAGCAGAGCAGTGCAGGTTTTTCCAGAGATTTCATATTACTAGGTGTAATGAGAAACATTTCAATCTAAATTACAAACTTCATTTGCTTCTCACTGGCTAAACACACCATAAAGCTATGTCTGCCAATGAACTGAAACTTATTTACAGTGAAATGATCGATCCTATTAACTCTATTTCCGAAAGGTTATCTGTGGCAGTAAAAAAACAAAAGAGCAGGACTGGCCCACTGCTGTCTTGCTTTGGGGAATCAGGAAGCTTTCAAGAAAGACAGCAAGTACAGTGTTGAAAAAAAATGTATGTGTACACAGCCTGTGGAAATGAGTCTCCCAGCCGAGGTCAACAGACTTGGGGTAGCACCGCTCAAGCTAGCACTCTTAAAAATAGCTGTGCAAACATCACTTTGAAGTTGAAGCCAAGGCTAGCTTCAGAGCTGAAACGTGAGCCTGAGCTGCAGCTTCAAAGAGCTATCTACACAACTATTTTTAGAGTGCTAGTGCAAGCCCAAGTCTGTCAACCAGCACTGGAAATCTCACTTCTGTGGGCAAAGTATTCCGGAATGTTTATTTTCCAAGGAATCAGTGAAAACGGTGGATGTTTACTTCAATGACATGATTCTCTCTCTCGCACACACACGCACGCACACACACTTACTTCATTAAGGTGAAATGAAGTTTTCACGTACATGAGTAGTTTAGATTTGAGTGTGCATGCCCTTTGAAGAATGTTAGATATGGAACAAAACAGAAAAAAAACAAGAAAGAAATGCAGGAAATACACAGCCGAGGTATCACTTTTCAAACAATGTAGACAAACTATTTTAATTCTACCTCATCTTGACCATGATTGCTCTGCATTACCACAATTGACCTATTTGTATCAGTATGGATCACTGGTTTGCTCAGTGCTTGAAATAGTTATCCATTCTCACTGAGGAGTCAGGGTGTCACTACAATACTATGTATGTTAATAAAAAGTCTTCATGTTTTCCCCCTATTTTGATTATTTGAAGCCGGAAATAGGCTAAGTAGGTCATTTATTGAAAGCTAGTATTTCATAATCCACGTCACCCCAAGGCAGCAGTGGAAAGGTTATCCTTTTATAGAGAAGAAAGGAGAAAACCTGAGAAATATCAAAAGAACCTACTGAGAATTACATGTTCACCTATTGTCCTTCATCACCAGATAAAAATAAGATTCTACCAAAGGATCTATTGTAAAGATTTATCATACAGCCATGGGAATAACCCATGGGACTTGGTGGGAGGGGTAGGAAGTAATAAGGCTACCCTGGGGAATAAAAATAATGTTTTTTAAAGAGATTCTCTTCTCAATATAGTTGACTAGCTGCAGATATATTTGTTGTTGTTGTTGTTGTTGTTGTTGTAAGTAAAGAAAGTCTTTGCAACAGCAAAGCCAAACACAGAAAATAGAACAGTTACTATCCTCTCTCAAGCTATGGCAAAAAGACAGAGTGCTGAAATCAGTAGAAACACCCAAGAGTTTCTAGAGTCCTAGAATAATCAGTCCTGGAGTAATCAGTAAAATACCCTACAGAATACATTTGATCTCAACTGTTAGCTTTCTAAAGGATATCATGAAATTAAAATTGCTAGTGTCTCTATGACCTTTTCCTCCAGAACTATACCAGCTTGGGGGAAAAAATTACAAGCATAAAATCCAAAATGGGAGATAAACTGAAAACACTACTATAAACAAAACAAAAATAAAAAAACTAAATTACTTTAGAATAAGCTAGAATGAAAACAAGATCCATGAAAAATCACCCTTTGTTTTATAAAATGCAATGAAATTCACAAGGTTCTGAGTCAAAGCCCACTGAAGTCAATGGCGATTTCAAGAGGCTTTGGATCAATCTCTAAATTTCCTTTCTTCCACAGTTCTAAGACACATCTGTAAGAAGTAGAATAAAATAAGAATCCTTTTAATGAGCTGCAGGGGAGGATTGTGTATTTATAGCTTGTGTCATGAATGGATGAATTGAATAACGGAAAGAACCATCCTTCCTGCACCTCTCTCTCTCTCTATAATTTCTAATTTTTGTGGCTACAAAAAAAGAGTTAGATTTATTACACTCTCTCACAGGTGCTGACCCACGGAGTCATGGAACACCCACTGAGAAAATTTAGTGGGCGCTTAGTACCTACTGGCAGCCAAAATTGCCCTCTTGCACCTCTCCCCCACCTTCAGCCCTGCTGATCACTCCTCCTCCTCCCTCCCAGTGCCTCCTGCCCACAGTGAACAGCTGTTTTGCAGCAAGCATGTTGGCTCCAGGAAGGTGGCGGGGAGTGGGTATGGGGTGTACTCGGGGAACGGGGCAGAAAGAGGTGGGGAAGAGGAAAGGTGGAGTATTGAGGGAAGGGGAGGAGCAGGGACAGGTCAGAGGAGGAGGAGGGGCAGGAAGAGGCAGGGCAGGGGCAAGGCCTGGATAGGGTCGGGGGGGCTCAGGCACCCCTCCACCCCTGGTTAGAGGGGAAGTCGGCACCTATACACTCATTCATTCCCTCATTTGCTCCTATCTCTGCTGAGATGATCTCAAAGGTTCATCAGGTCTGTGAACCTATGCTGTACCAGCAAGTGATAGGCGGCTTCCTTAAGGTTAGAGGGAGAAAAGTATTCTAACATTCTTCTTACATAAGAAGCTGTAGAGGGCCCAAGTGGCCAAATTCTGCTTTTAGGTACACCAGTCTAATCCACGGGAACTCCATCAACTTCAGTGAAGTTATTTCATATTCATATGTGTCTATATTGGATTAAGTCTACACTTTGAAGTGGTTAGCTTAACCCACAACCTACACCACCATGATTACGCTTATGATTCTATGGTGCTAGATTAATCAAAGCTTGCATGTATATGTCTACCCGAGCTAGAAATTGTACCTCCAGCTCAAAGTGTGGACCCACCTTAAAGAATAGAATCTGGCCCAAGATCTATAGAGAAGAAATGGTTCAGAGTCTAACACCCTCCAAGGTGAGCCATGGGGGCAAAACCCTTAACTAGTTTCAAGACTAAACTTGTTAAATGTATGGAGGGGATAGTATGATGAAATGGGCCACATGCTGTTGTAGTCAATCTCCAATTGCCAGAGATAGGACTTTAGGGGGAAGGTTCTGAGTTACTACAGTGAATTCTTCTCCCAACATCTGGCTAATGGGTGCCACAGACAGGCTCAGGTCTAACTGACCATCTTTAAATCATGATTTGAGGATTTCAGTAATTCAGCCAGAGTTTATGGATCTATTACAGGAGTGGGTGGGTGAGGTTATGTTGCCTGTGATTTGACTAGATGATTCCTTCTGGCCTTAAAGTCTATAAAAGAGGGAGGGCTAGTCTACATCTCCAAGGTTTCGTCAGTATACCTGTAGTGAAGATGCAGTTTATTTCAGCAAAAGGAGTTCTATTGTCAATATAGTTAAACTACCTCATCTGATATAAGCTATACAGACTCTGAAAGTGTAGAATATGCTCAAGCACTTCATGTTCTAGCAAGAGTCACTATGTTACACTGTTATAAATTCAGAGTAATTCCACTGAATTCAATGGAGTTGCACTGATATAAAACCTGCATACATTAGAACAGAGTGAGATGAACAATTATATTGCTGCCACTACTTTCCAGCTATGAATGGCTCTGCCTGCATGGGATTGACAAAAAACAAATAGAGATGAGCAAGGAATGACATCCACCCTCCTAGAAAATTTTGATGGAAATAAAAATGTTTGTCCAAATTTATCACAAATGTTTGATTTTCGTCCAAAACCAAACCCCCTGAACTGAAAAAATTGGTGTTGACAAAAATGTCTAGTTAGTCCAAATAAATAAATAAATAAATAAATAAATAAGCAAGCCAGCCAGCCAGCCTTTTTTCATAGAATTATATAATAGGAGTGCAACAGCAGCCAGGGATACTGCAGTTCCACTGCTACTCTATCAGCCACAGAGTAGTTCTGCTGCTTCTCCACATCTGGAGGGGAGGGGCCACTGCCTCCACTGGATCTCCTGTCTGCATTCTGGGCATTCAGCTACAGGCATGTCGCGTCTTAGGCGTATTTAACATACGCGATTTCAGCTTTATGCGGTCCGCAAAAAAAAAAGAAGGGGGATTTTTTTAAAAAAAACTTCCTGTATGGGACATGATTTCGCCTCCCATTGAAGTGAATGGGTTCTGGCTATATGCGGTTTCCGCTTTATGCGGTAAACGTGGAACGGAACCTTCACGCAAGATGCAACATGCCTGTATACATATGAACAAGAATTTGGCCCTATAAGCAGGTTCCACTGTTCCCTGATATAATGGAGTGCTCAGTCATTCGAGTAAGTGAGGTTGGTAGCATCACATACAATTAAGGTTCCCTGACATATCCCATTATAAGAACCTCCTTTCAGTTGCTCATACTTTGTCAAACTATAATCATTTGGGCTGAAATATTACAAGTCAGTATCTACTTCATGATGATTTTTATATATAATTCAGCTCAGTCATTTCCAAAACCCAGGTTAGGAAAATATGTGTTTTGTTGCTTAACTTGCTTAAAATGTGCAAACTACCCATCTTTCTTAGGGTTCCTTGAATATTGATTGCATAACTAAAGGAGGAGGACTCAATCATTAAATATAATGTTACAGAGTTTCATTAGCTATCCTTAACAACAGCAACTAACAGTACAGGATACAAGGCAACAAAAGTTATATCAGATTATGATTTTGCTAATCAACTGGAAAATTGGTCAATACAAAAACCATTCTGTTTTTCAGAATCAAGTAACAAAAACCACAATAGAAAACAATTGTACTTTACTACTACTCTGGGAAGGTGATTTTGTTAAGGGCCTATTTGTGCCAATTAGTTTTCAACTTTGAGACTACAGAGGAAAAACAAACCAAAGCTCAAGACAATTTGGTTAATTACATGCCAATTCACCCATATCTCCTTCTCAACTGATTCTTTGGGAAATAGGTTAAAAGTATTATATTAGCCATAGGTTCTGATTAGCACTCACAATTCCTACATTTATGACAAACTGTAGACATTGAGTGCAGTTCAAGAGGCTTGCACATTTGATCTCATTTTATGTCCCTGTGCAGCTTTGAAAGGCAGCATGAATCCATTTGCTATGATAGACATGTACCGTGTTTCTTAATCTTAGTTAACAAGGGTAACTTGCTCAGTTTCAAAGCTACTTTATAACAATCTTGACTGGAACCTATTACAAGAAAAGGACACACTGTCACAATCTTTCAAGCATGTACACTTCCTTATTAATGAGATACTGAGTTTCAGGAAGAAGTCATCTGGCTGACTTGGGTCATCACTCAAGAGTGTCTGTGCGTTACTCATTGACAGCTGAGTAAAGATCTGGCAACTTTTGGCTCAGTTATTATTCACAACAGGAGTTGACATTGCAAACACATCTGGAGCAAAGGGCAGATGTGCCTAATCTTTTCTGGTATACTAGTGTAACCCACACACCTTGTTGGTGTGGCGTTCCATCCCATCTAGTGGCATCGAGACCAGTAAGAGAGAGAGAGAGAAAATGAGTCTGCTCTACAGCCTTAGCTAACAGTGAGTTGGTTTTTAGCTCATGTGGTAGAGGCTCATACTCTAAGCTCCAGAGGTCCCTGGTTCGTCCTGCCTGGCTGTGACTGGGGTCTGTTGGCATTACACTAGCAGGCAACCGAAATTTGCTGAAAAATAGACACTTACTTGAGGTCACCAGGATGACTCCCAGGTGGCCGAATTACAATCTCAGTCTTCTGACTTCCATATGTCTTTTGCTTTCAGGAAGTGAAATGCTGTAGGGCACAGGCCATTTTATCCCATTTTGTGTAGGTTGTCCAACCTGGTTCCTTTTCTTTGAGATGCTGTCATGGACAAATCAAAAAATCAAAATATCCAGCCAAATAGATTTGTCCATTCTAATCAGGAAATTATTGGGTTCTTGCAGCTGGGACCAGAATTTTCCAATCTCTTTGTGCAACACATCCTGTCATGCGAGCTTGAGTAAGACAAGTTAGGTCATAGCTGTTGGCACAACCATCTCCAGAAATACATTTAACACAGGCTGGTTTGCTCTGATCAGCAACTTATCTCCACAAGTCACTTTCTATGGATGTTTCTGTGGTGTATCATTTAGACAATTGTCACATTATACTTGCTCATGTTGCAATTTTACCATCAAAATTCTGCCAGCCACTAAAAAAAATCCAGCTTAAAGTTCATATAGTGTAGACAAAGTCCCTCCACGTCTTTTGATGCTCTTGGAACCTGTTTTACCAGTCCATTGTACAATGTAAAGTCACTTCAAGAACTATTGTTCTCCAGCAGGCTAGAATAAGTCTTCCATTTAGGTTCCATTTGTTTTAACAAGTGGGGGACCTTTGTATTTATGGCTGAACTGTCTTGTCCAGCATTGTTGATTAGCTACTTTTCTGATTATTCCACTCTGATCATGTGTCCTTACAACTTACATAAGAACATAAGAATGGCCATACTGGGTCAGACCAAAGGTCCATCCAGCCCAGTATCCTGTCTAACAACAGTGGCCAATGCCAGGTGCCCCAGAGGGAGTGAACCTAACATGTAATGATCAAATGATCTCTCTCCTGCCATCCATCTCCCCCCTCTGGCAAATAGATGCTAGGGACACCATTTCTCACCCATCCTAGCTAATAGTCATTAATGGACTTAACCTCCATTGATTTATCTAGGTCTCTTTTAAACCCTGTTATAGTCCTAGCCTTCACAGCCTCCTCAGGCAAGGAGTTCCACAGGTTGACTGTGCGCTGTGTGGAGAACAATTTTCTTTTATTTGTTTTAAACCTGCTGCCCATTAATTTAATTTGGTGGCCCCTCATCCTTATATTATGGGAACAAGTAAATAACTTTTCCTTATTCATTTTATCCCCACTACTCATGATTTTATATACTTCTATCATACTCCCTCCTTAGTCTCCTCTTTTTCAAGCTGAAGAGTCCTAGTCTCTTTAATATCTCCTCATATCAGATGCATTCCAAATCCCTAATCATTTTAGTTGCCCTTCTCTGAACCTTTTCTAATGCCAGTATATCTTTTTTGAGATGAGGAGACCACATTTGTACGCAGTATTCAAGACGTGGAAACACCATGGATTTATATAAGGGCAATAAGATAGTCTCCATCTTATTCTCTCTCCCTTTTTCAATGATTCCTAACATCCTATTTGCTTTTTTGACTGCTGCTGCAAGCTGCATGGATGTCTTCAGAAAACTGTCCATGATGACTCCAAGATCTTTTTCCTGATTAGTTGTAGCTAAATTAGCCCCCATCATATTGTATGTTTAGTTGGGGTTTTTTTTTCCCCCCAATGTGCATTACTTTACATTTATCCACATTAAATTTCATTTGCCATATTGTTGCTGTACCAGAGTGGTGACTCACCCCTGTGGCGACTCACCCCTGTGGCACCTCCCGCTGATCGTCCAGGGAATCAGCTCTTCCAGCATCCGAAGCACCCCCTGCAGGCTGATGTTCCGCTTGCCACTGGCCCCGTGTCCCTCCCGGACCCTGGTTCCCTTTGCCTGAGGTGCCTCCCCCTGGCAGTACCGTCACAGTCTAGCTTGGGGTCTCCCCTCCCTGAGGAACCCCCAATCCTCTGAGCCCCACCTTGCCTCAGGCTATGCTACTGCCAGTCATCATCGAGCCCCCACTCCCTGGGGCAGACTGTAGTGTAAAAGCCAGCCATCATAGGCAAGAAAAGTATGGCCTGCTGCCTCTGCCTACCCATTGGCTGCTCCCTGCAACCCCAGTACCCCTTCTAGGCCTCAGACTAGGCCCTACAGCCTGAGGAGTTGACAGCCTGGAGCTTCCCTGCTCCTCTGGCCTTTCCACCAAGCCCTGCTCCACTCCAGGTATCTTCTTAGACGTCTCCAGAAGCCAGACCAGTCTCCCTCCATAGCTAGAGGAGACTCACTCACTCTCTCTCTCTCTGCACTAAACTCTGGGCCCTTTTATCAGGGCCAACCAGGCCCTAATTGACCCAGCCACAGCTGTGGCTGCTCTGCCTCAGCTGCTTTCTGTTGCAGCCCTCTGCTGGGCTGCCTTTCCCTAGCCACAGCCCTTTGAAGGGCTGTTTTAACCCCATTTTCCAGGAGTGCGGCAGCCGCCCCACTACAGTAGCCCAATCACTTAGTTTAGTGAAATCTTTTTGAAGTTCTTCACAATCTACTTTGGTCTATCTTGAGCAGTTTAGTATCATCTGCAAAATTTGCCACCTCATCATTTACCCATTTCTCCAGATAATTTATGAATAAGTTGAATAGGATTAGTCCTGGGACTGACCCTCAGGGAACACCACTAGTTTACCCTTCTCCCTTCTTAGAATTTACCATTTATTCCTACCCTTTGTTCTCTGTCTTTTAACCAGTTCTCAATCCATGAAAGGATCTTCCCTCTTATCCCATGACAACTTAATTTACATAAGAACCTTTGGTGAGGGACCTTGTCAAAGGCTTTCTGGAAATCTAAGTACACTATGTCCACTGGATCCCCCTTGTAAACATGTTTGTTGACCCCTTCAAAGAACTCTATTAGATTAGTAAGACATGATTTCCCTTTACAGAAACCATGTTGTCTTTTGCCCAACAAATTTATGTTCTATGTGTCTGACAATTTTATTCTTTATTATTGTTTCAACTAATTTGCCCGGTACTGACATTAGACTTATCAGTCTGTAATTGCCGGGATCACCTCTAGAGCCTTTTTAAAATATTCACGTTACATTAACTACCTTCCAGTCATTGGGTACAGTAACTGATTTAAAGGACGGGTTACAAACTGTAGTTAATAGTTGCACATTTTCACATTTGAGTTCTTTCAGAACTCCTGGATGAATGCCATCTGGTCTCTGTGACTTGTTACAGTTAAGTTTATCAATTAATTCCAAAACCTCCTCTAGTGACACTTCAATCTGTGACCTACAAAAGACAGCTCAGGTGTGGGAGTCTCCCTAACATCCTCAGCCATGAAGATTGAAGCAAAGAATTCATTTAGTTTCTCCACAATGACTTTATTGTCCTTTAAGTTCTCCCGTCCAGGGCCCCCACTGGTTGTTTAGCAGGCTTCCTGCTTCTGATGTACTAAAAAACATTTTGTTATTGCGTTTTGAGTTTTTGGCTAGCTGTTCTTCAAACTCCTCTTTGGCTTTTCTTATTACATTTTTACATTTAATTTGGCAGTGTTTATGCTCCTTTCTATATACCTCACTAGGATTTGACTTCCACTTTTTAAAAGATGCCTTTTTATCTCTCACTGCTTCTTTTAAATGGTTGTTAAGCCACAGTGGCTCTTTTTAAATTCTTTTACTCTGTTTTTTAATTTGTACATTTAACTTATACATATAAGTTAGGCCTCTCTTATGGTGTCTTTGGAAAGTGTCCACGCAGCTCGCATGGATTTCACTTTAGTCACTGTACTTTTTAATTTCTATTTAACTAACCCCCTCATTTTTACGTAGTTCCTGTTATAAGTGTAAAGTAGCCTAAAATTATTGTTTACCTGTAAGGGGTTAAGCTAACGGTAACCTAAAAGGTGGACAACTAACCAATAAAAAATTCCTCAGAAAACAAAGAATTTTAAGTTTCAGTTTCTCTCTGGCTCTCTCTCTGTTCACCTCAGCTATGGGATGAACACAGCTATGTCTTTCACTGTAACTATAAAATTCTATCAAGTACTATAGTCAGTAAGTTTACCTTCTTTTTATCACTTAAAGGGTTCTCAGTGGTGAGTGTTGGCTGGGTGCTTCTTAAGATTATAAAATTCAGCAAAAATATCAACAGTGGGAGAAAGTTGCCTCAGGGGAGAGGTTTGGTTTCTAAATCCTTTTGTTAATTATGGTAAATGCTGTTCTATTAATGGTTATAAGGAATTTATTTCCTTTCTTTTTTTTTTATTAAAATCTTTCTTTTAAGAAGCTGACTGCTTGTTTTCCATTGTGTAAAATCCTTGTTTTGAATCGGGCACGTCTCGCAGAATCAGGCGAGGTTTGGTTTTTTTATTCTCTCAAGCTTTCCAGGGAAGAAAAAAGTTTGGGGGGTTAGTGGAAAGGAAAAAAAGGGTCCCAAACTACCCTAAACCTAGTTTGGTGGTGGCAGCGTACCAGATCCAAATACAAAAAAAGTTGTGTTCTAAAAAAAAAAACCATTTTAACTCAAGCTGGTAAAATAAGCTTGGGGGGGTGTTATTTCTTTTTTCATGTGGGTCCCCACATCTGTACCCTAAAGTTCAGAGTGGGGAGGCAATCCTAACAGTTCCCCTTTCTGAAATTAAATGCCACAGTGTTGGGCTATGGAGGTGTTCTTCCCACCACAGGAATGTTAAATGTTATTTATAATGGTCACTATTTCCAAGCAGTCCTGTTATAGTTACCTCTTGGACCAGATCCTGCATTCCACTCAGGACTAAAACATGATTTGCCTCTCCCCTTGTGAGTTCCTGTACCAGCTGCTCCAAGCAGCAGTCATATCAAAGTATCAAGAAATTCTGTCTCTGTATTTCGTCCTGAGGTGATGTATCCAGTCAATATGGGGATAATTGAAATCCCCCACTATTATTGAGTTCTTTATTTTGATAGCCTCTCTAATCTCCCACAGCATTTCATCATCACTATCACTGTCCTGGTCAGGTGGTCGATAATAAATCCCTATTGTTACATTCTTATTAGAGCACGGAATTACTATTCATAGAGCTTCTATGGAACATGTGGATTCATTTAAGATTTTTACTTCATTTCATTCTACATTTTCTTTCAACTATAGTACCAAATTCCGCCCCCCTGCATGACATCTTCTGTCCTTCCGATCTATTTTGTACCCCAGAATGATTGTGTCCCATTGATTGTCTGCACTCTATCAGGTTTCTGTGATGCCTAATATGTCAATATCCTCCTTTAACATGAGGCACTCTAGTTCACCCATCTTATCATTTAGACTTCTAGCATTGTCTACATGCACTTTAAAAACTTTTTACTGTTTGTCTGCCCTTTTCTGATGTGTCAGATTCTTTTTTATGTGAATGTTTCTTGTCTGATCTGGCCCCTACTTTATCCTCTTTCATCCTCTCCTCCTGACTAAAACCTAGACAATCAATAGACTCTCCTCTAAGAGAAGTCTCTGTTTGATCCACGTGCTCCTCTGCAGCAATTGGCCTTCCCCCATCTCTTAGTTTAAAAACTGCTCCGCAACCTTTTTAATGTTAAGTGCCAGCAGTCTGGATCCACTTTGGTTTAGGTGGAGCCCATCCTTCCTGAATACTTTCCCCATCCCAAAAGTTTTCCCAGTTCCTAATAGATCTAAATTCCTCTTCTCTAGACCATTGTCTCATCCATGCATTGAGACTCTGAAGCTCTGCCTGCCTACTTGTCCCTGCTTGTGGAACTGGAAGCATTTTTGAGAAAGCCACCGTAGAAGTCCTGGATTTCAGTGTCTTTCTTAGCAGCCTAAATTTGGCCTCTAGCACTTACTATCTTTTCAGCACAGGTGTATTTCATTAATTTGACAGCATATGTATGCTCGATTGCAAATATTAGCTGTATTTCTTCACTTTCTCATTAAACAAAACAAAAAAGTCAATTCTACCCCCCACTGGTATTGCCTATCAGATGAATCCTATCACTAAAGTTTACAATATTTTGCCAAAATTGTACTGCTTAGAGTTGATTTCCCCTTTACATACAACTTCATTTAAATCACAATCATTGACTCGGTCTGGTTCTCTATTTTTCACTACTGGGAGAGCGTAAGCTAGGAGAATGGGACTCGAACAAGAAGTCAGTGGTGGGGAAGAAATAGAAGCAGGTTAGATGGGGCAGACCAGAAGAGATCAAGATTTGGTGTGTGGGAGGGATGCAGGGAGGGAGAACAGGCAGAATCATTTGTGCTCACTGAAGCACACTTCCCATCCAATGCTTGGAATGGTATCCAAGTTTCCTGAGTCTTCTCATTCCTCTGCTCTCAGCAAATATCTATGAAACCTACTAGCAAACTGTCTCTCTCTTTGGAGTAAGTCAGGATAGAGAGGGGGAAATAGTATGTGATCACATAACCAAGGACTACCCAAATGCATACGCATAAGGGTTGAAAACAACCATCTCAATTCTGGTATTTCCCCTAACTTCTGAATGCTTGACTTTGCAACCAAATGTTATTTTAATGTAGTTAAATATGTAATAAGTATACAGTATATGATTAAGATAAGGTATTGCAGATGAACTTTTTGCACTTAGTAGCTGAATGCTTTTTGCCCTTCTTTTTGTGTAGATATTAGTTCTTCCTGATGTTCTGAGGATCATGACTCTACTCCCTTTGATGTCAATGCGACTTCTGCCACTGACATAAATAAGTCCTTTGACATCTTATCTAAAATCTTCATCAACTCATTTTACTGAATTTTCAGTTTGCTTGCCCAGGTTTAGATAGGCTCTGTTGACCTTCCAACATGACTTTTCATTTCAGAGAGTAGTGCTATTAATGTGTGAGTGTGAATCTCTTTTCAGAATGTTCAGAAGTCATAACATTTGTCTGTTTTTTAAAAAAGTTGCAAGAAGAAAAATACATTTATTTTATGCTAAATTGTTTATAACAACATTAGAGACTGTATTCAAATGTAGGGATGTTCTCTCAATGATTTGATTCATGAAACTCAGCTCCACTTCATACATTAATGTGTAAAACTTAGAAACAATACTGATTTTCCCTGAAGAGTCTCACTAATTTGCAATCCTGCTAGGAAAATCAAATGCAGCACAGAGCAACTTATTGTAGTAATGTCTCTAAACATCACACTATGTATCAGATTACAAATAAACGCATCAGTAGGAAAAATATTGCAGAGAGCGATCATATCCACTGTAAAAGTCTGTTATTTTTCTTCCAGCCTCACAATGCAGAGTAATTTAGTAGTGCAGTTATTATACTGGTCTTATATCCACCCTTTTCTGCCAGGGACCAAAGACATATTATTCCAAAAAAGTCCATGGGCCGCAATCAGTACTTTAGAGCAGATTGTCTTGGCTATTCTGCCTTCTTTGTACAGTTCAGGTGGCACACAGGAAGCAGAAGCGGCATGCAAGTCTCCTGCTGGGGACCCTCTAATGTGTGGCATTTCTCGATGGGCACAAAGCCAGTGTATTTGGCTCCTACACCACTCATCCTGTAGTAGCCGCTAGTGCGCTGGGCTAGTGCAGGGCCCAGGTCAGAGTATGGGAAGTTGGGTAGGAGGAGTGTCTGGTGTGCGTTTTTAAACAAACTTCCATCATTGACAAGGATTTCAGCAGTATGTGATTTACATCAAGGGAATCGAGGAACTGAAATCAATTATTTTGATTATAAAATGTATAGTCTTAAAGTAATAAAAAGTGCCCGTGTATATTTAATCCTCATCTTCAAAACATGGAATATGCATCAACTTGTCTTATTACGTAAAATAGCCAGTCTAATCAAGGTCATTTGTCCTTTCCTCTGATCTAATGTTTGATAGTGCTGAACAAGATCATTAAATGTTCTATAAAAACTGAAGAGCAGTTACACCCTGCACAAGAAATGCAAGGTGCCATGCATTCTGAGCAGCCACAAAACCTTTACAATACTTGGGTTTCAAGACATTTCCCCTCTACATTACTGGCATTCTTCATAATAGCAAAATTAGTGATAGACAGAAGTTCAAAGGTCCAGTTCAGAAAAAAAAAAAAAATCAAATATCCGAATGGCTTCCCGATACATGTGTGTCTGCAAAAGGGAGATGTATGATTTTTCAGACATGCTAAATAATCAAAATTCATTTACTTGCCGAGATATGAATTTAGGTGCGTAAAGATGGGCAGCCAAGTTAAAATGTTGTGGCCCAAACACCTACTTTTTAAAAGTAGTCTCAGTGACAAAGTGGTGAATATTAAAAGAAATAGATTTCCACCCAACACTCTACAACAATTCTAAATGTTGCCCATAATATACTGTAATAATTTTTGAAATCAGCATAGATACTAGAAAAAAGTAACCTTTTTCCTGATGGAATTCTTATACAATTAATTATTCTTATAGCAGACTAATCTGTATGCACAGCACTGTTCTCTATTAGAAGCAATTGCCTTTCTCTAGTATATTGCCCAGGATAGCTTCCTGTCCTTGCCTTTGTGGAGTCTATTAAAATTTGGTGTGTTCTCATTCATGATTTTCAAATTCTGTATTTACTGCCATCTCTAAAGATGCACCCATCATTGCACCTAAGTGAGGACTGCTATTAGCATTTTAATGAAACTTTATATTATCTGGACTCCTTTAGCAAAAGGAGAGAAGTAATTGAAAAATTTGCAGAGAAACCGACTTACCTTCTGAGGAAAGAAAAGGAGATTGTAGGCTGAGTTTGCCAGAATGCCTGAAGATCAAAAGATCCTGTTTAAAATAGATTGGAGTAAAAAATCATATATGTAAATTTAGACAACATCCTGGTCCTAGCCTAAGGAGAAGAAGGCAGACTTTCTTTATCAAGGGAAGAAAAAAATGAAAGGAAAGGATGATCTGGATTCCAATCTTATTTATACCCATGTATATCAGAATTAATTGCACTAAAGTATATTGTGTAGTGCCAAGTCAAAATGTGTGTAGTCAGATGAGATATAGGCCCATATCTAAAAACCAAGAGGGAAACTGGAGAATAGCAATGTTACAACCCTGGGTACTACTCACTGACATGAAGAGCAACAAAGTTGTTGTTCCAATGATCTAGTGATTGATGAATGAAGAATATGGTTACAGAGGCAAGCCCCAGCAAAGAGCCAGTTCTCAGCAGCACATTGTTATTTGCTCATAATTAATTTTGTAGTGGGAACAACAAAATAAATCACTGAATCAACTGTTTGTAATAAACAGTTACATTCTAGTAGACACATTAGAAAGGCCTATGACAACTACATGCAGACTAACTTTAGAAATCCCCTAACTTGCAGACATCCCCATTTCAACACTATTATGCATCACCAACCACAATTTCCGGTTACGTACATAACCCAGAACCTGGGGAAAAAAAATGTTCTGAATGACTTGTTTGAGCATCAATTTCTTTGGAGCCTTTAAGCATTTTCTAAGTATGTAAGATCACACAGTGTTTACATTATAGCATGTTTTAATTAGAAGTGTGCAAGGAGCCTTTTCATTCTTTCCTAGATTTCTCTCTTCCACCAAAAAGAAACTAAGGTATGCAGCTTAAATTTTGAACAGTCATGATCAACCTATAAAGTAAAAATATTCTCAGAGGTGTCATTTAAATAAGTTTGAGCAAATTTCAACGTTTGCAGATATTCTGTGAGTTGAAAGAAAGGCTAAACTCGCTGAATAAATTGCTCATGGCAAATTATTCACTCAGTTCTCATGACAACACGTATGGACAAGGATAGTACATGGTAATGAAATATAGTTTTATTTGTATATTGCCTTCCCATTAACATCCTCAGAGCTGTATTTCAGATAATAAATAAATACAGCATAACTTGATGCAATCACTGCCATAAAGAACAAATTATAAAAGGGATTGAGTATGATCCGATGGTATAAAATAGGCCCTAAGGTCCCAAGCTGCCTAGACAGACTGTGAGAGATGCAGCCAAACAGCAAAGAGGCTGCAGGGAGCAGCCAGAGTCCCACAGGCCTGTATAAAAGAAGCTGAAGAGCTAAAGTGAGTTCAATCTGCTGACAGGGACCAAGAGGTGCTCCTGGCTGGCTGCAGGAGCTGCAAGGGCAAAGACAGATAGTTGCTGCCAGAGGGGGGCGGGGGGGGCAAAGAAGGAACTTGACAATAGCGCTGCAGAGAAGTGGCCCAGGAAAAACACAGTTAGTTAAAGGGACATGCTACTTAGAGAGTTCCTGGGTGGGGCCTGGAATAAGGTGGACCCACGTCCCCACTAGCAACAGTTACTGGGAAAGTGGCTATGCCCTGAGAGAAGAGAATTTAGTCAGGCCCAGGAAAGGGACTATATGTGAAAGTGTTAATGCCCCCAGAAAGGTGGGCAAACTGAGACTGACCCAGTAGAAGAGCTGGGGTCAGAGGACTAAAGGGCCAAAGAACCTCAAGGGAGGAAACCCTGGGGGTGCAACTCCATCCCAGAGCAGGAACCTTTGCATGCAAGCTGGCCAACTAGGGTACTGAGAAAGGCCCTGTTGGTGAATATTAGGACTCAGCCTGGGGAGTCTGATGGGCTGAAAACGTGACTGATTTAAGTAGGCTGCTGCAATGGTAGCTAACCTAAGAAAACCTGGTCCCCCGCATTTCACCTTTAAGTACTGTCAAGTCCAGTGCCCTTGAATAGCACGGCTGTTTTAGTCATGAAGATTATGGTCCTGATGACAGACATTATTTAAGAGGTATCTCTGGCCCAGCCTACTAATGGCTTTGAAGATCAAGACAAGGATCTCAATTTGAATCCAGGAGCAAGTACAGAGCACGATGCACTGGTGTAATAGGTTTTCCTCTCCTGAATTGTTTAGAAAGCGGTCTGCCTCATATTATGCTATGTGGGACTTTTTCATGGTATGCATGGTCGGCTCCTTGTACATTGCATTGCAGTAATCAACCTTGGAGGTGATAAATACATGGATCAGTGTGTTTGGGTCCACATCCCACAGGAATGGACATAATCTCCTGACTAACTGAAGACTGACAAATACATGTGTTTGTTGTAACTATATATCAGTATTCAGGATTAGTACAGAAGGAGTCTGAGACTGCCTTATCTTGATAAGACGATAGACTGCCCAACCGAAAAACTCCATCCCCTCAGTTGATGGAGAAGCTATCACTTGCAGGAAAGAAAACAAATCCACCACCACAAAATCAGCAAAGCATAGATGCATTCTTGCAAGACAGACCTTTCAGCTAGAACCACTGTCAAGGTTGGGTTTTACTGTAGGTGGGAGGAGGGGAAATAAAGATTGATCCAACAACCTTGACAGTGTCCTTTTAATTTGAAGCGATTATGCAAAGATAAAAGAACTAGGAACTATTCAAAATGATGAGTGCTGTAATTAAAGAGCTGAATTACAGTCTGTTGTTCTTAGAGAAATGTGAACAGATGGTACATATGTTACAAAGATTTTAGTAAACCAAGGTGTCTAATTAGTTCGCTGCTTATAGTATTTGCTTTACAGAATATATGGCATTTGTGAATTAGGTATCCACAGAAATCAAGTAATTTTAATGTAAATGTATATTTTACCCTCGGGGTACTACTTTCTGAAATTGAGTGTGAATCTTGAGCTGAAAGAACGTGATGCCCAAACTTCACACAGAAACCTTATAAATAAGTAAGGAGGGGTTTTCTGGATACCCAGGGATGCAACACAATATTATAATAAAATACTTTACATAGTTGCTGGCATTTTAGGAACCAGGTATTTATAATCGTATGGGAATTGTCTTGAATTCTATTTGACTGCTTTTACAAAACATCCATGGTTCCAAAAAATGGACTACATATAACTTAATATGGCTTTTCTATATTAATTTTTATGATTTTATAAGCAATGGGAGAAAAATAGACACAGTTTATCAATAAAGCTGAAAACATTCAGATACTACATACAGTAGCAGTTATCCAGCTAGCACAAGAACCAAAAGTTACTTCACAAATCGTGGGATATGTTGTCACCTGCATGGGACAGCCCACAAAGAGAGAGACACCACTGGAAGTGCCATTTGGTTCATAGAGTTTCCTGTGATTTGGCCTGTTGGATATGAGTAGGAAGAGGAAACGGGGTTCAGATGTATGGGAAATCCATGACTTCTGAGAAAGGGACTGAGCTGCAGATGGTGAAAGGCAGAACAGAAAGCCACATTGGGACTTTTGTGGAATTAGAGGAAGTGCCCATGAGCTGCTTTTTGTTTCATGCCCAATGCCACCCCACATGTGCTAATCTGTTACAGTAGTGGATGGGCTATGTTGTACTAACAGTTGTGAAGATGAGGATACATGGGTAGAACGTACATAAATGCAGACTGTATTTTCTTGTGTTCTGTTATAGACAGAGATCCCCCCAAAATTGCACAATAGAAAAGAGAAAACTATAGGGAGACATTTGCAAGCACTTAAGAGGCCATTAAATCAATGATTACCAAGTAAGGTGCAGCACTGAGTCTTCAGTGACTAAAAGCAAATAAATAAGTGCAACACTGAAATATTTTTCCCTCATAGTCAAATGGTTTAAGGTCCCATTCCCAAAACAATGGGATAATATCAGGCTCATTTTCTTAATTCTTATATATGTTTATGCATGCTTTAAGACACATTTCTATTACTAGGAAGGATCCAGCAACTTGATTTGTTGAACATACTTAAGTGCTTTATAATTTACATTGGCATGAATTTAGGGCATGAATTTGCCAGAGAAAATATAAAAACAACGAGGTTAAAAAACTTTACTGAACTTCATTTAGTTAGTTGGAGAGCTAGATCAGGTTTTCACGCAGATTTTGCACCAAATATAACTATCTTGATAAAAAGAAAATGCAAAACATTAACCACTCAGCACCACGATGGATCAAAGGCCATAACATCATATCTTGCCATTAAGGACTTGTCTAAACACAAACATTGTACCACTCTAACACTATCAGTACAAGAGTGCTTATTGTGGATGTAGTTTTTTCCCAGTAGGTGAAAGGAATAAACTATACTAATATTTTAAGGCAGCTTACTGCTGGTATAACTGCATCCACAGTAGGAGTGGGGGTTATCTCAGTGTAATTATTTTGGTTAAAAAAAAATCAGATGACTAATTAAAATAGTCATGAGTATTTTAATTAGGCATCTGAATTTGTTTTTAAAACCAAAAATAGGGATATGAATAGATCCACTGAAATCAAGGAGGCTACTCATGTGCTGAAAGTTATATGTGCCTACGTAGCTTGTTGAATCAGGGCTTTATTTATGAGAGATCACTTACAAGTAACATTCTACAGCAGGTGAGCTGCTCACAGCTCCTTTACTTATTATTTATAGGAATTTTATTTGATTAAGATGTGCCTGAGCTGCAAAGTTCAGGTATGTTCATATTGGTGTTTGATTTGGCTCATTGGAGAGAAGAGTTAACCACAAAATTGAACCTAGAGTCGGCCATGGATGGGAGGGGGCTAAAATGACTTTAAGCCACCTTTGCACCGTCATGTTTCTGGGATGATCAGAAGGCCAATATGGCAACCAGCACAATTTAAAGAACTGAAAGCTGAAAGTTGCCTAAATTACAGCAGTCTGGCTCTGCTCCAGCCCGTCACCCTGACCTACCTCTCCTATTCCACAGCTTCACCCCTAGCCTATGCCTACACTAGATTTTGCAAGGGAGTACTCAGAACAACAGTCTGCAGCTGGTTTTCTCAGTTTGTACAGCACCAAGGGAATTCTCCCCTGCCTAGCTCTGAGGCTTTTAGAGACTCCTCACCCTGCTCTGGCCCTTTTCAGGTACCGGAGTGAAGGTGGGGACACATGTGGGAGACACATGAGGACACATATCATGTCCAGATTTAGGGATTAGCCTGTGTTTACTTTCAAATCTTCATAGGAGTCCTTGAATCATCCCAGTTTGTCACTAATATCAAGGACATCGCCACGCATTTAAGAACCATATCTTGTAAACAATCTGCCTTCCATAGTACACAAGGAGTTCCATGCCCCCTGCCCTTACGATTTTGAGGAACTGAAACGGGCTGCCTGTTTTGCTGATTTTAGGCATAATGGTGTTATTTTCTGACACACATGAACATCAGCAGCTATCCTTGCAGACCACTAGTTCCACTGCAGTGAGTGGGCAAAGATAAACATTGAGACTATGACAGTAATGATACCAGTAAACGTGCTTTCACCTCTCGCTTTTTCAAAGAAAACTGAATTCATTGTTAGGCTGCTCTCTTATCAGAGGTCTAATCTCCTGCCAACTGTGAAAACAGGATTAGAGGGCCTAACGAGTAGCCTGTGATTCACTGCTATTATGACTGGAATTACACGAGGAAGAAATAACTACAGGAGCTCATCCTCTGGCTAGGGTTGGACATTTGCAAGTTCCACTTTGTCCTATTTTTCAGCTGCATAATCTCTATTATTTGGATTCTCCTCCAAACCAAAAAGTAACATATGACCCTATACAACTTGAATGTACACATTTAAAGCATGCCACCATCCATGTCTGGTGGTTTCCTCCACATTACTTACCTATCTTACACATACACACGCCCTTACTGACTGCCTATACAATAACAAAAACGCATGTTGCAAGCAACATACAGTTATGATATAAATCACTCTCACACACAAGAAACTGCAACCCTGCCTATTCAGTTCCAAAAGCTAACTTAATGGGATCCCTCTTTGTTGATAGTAGTAGTATGTTCCATATCCTATGGGTGGGCCAGTCACTAGAAGGTAACATCACTCATGCACTACCTTTCCCACACAACCTGCTGGCTGCCCTGTCTCCCAACACCCGGTGAATGGGTCACTCATCTGCTAGTGGTTGCATTTGCTCCCAAGGAAGAGCAGAGTACTCTTCTCTGAGTACTCAGAGCTGCAGTGAGAGGTAAAGCAGGTGAGGATGCAGAAAAACAGATGACTAGTTTTTAAGGTCATGGCTGCTTCTCTTCCTATTCCAGACAATAAGAACAATTCTGCAGTGAAAAGGGATTTGCAACTTTCCTCACATTATCACAAAGTCTTGCATATTCCCCCTGCTCTTCTTTTGTTAAAATCATAAAAATGATTAGCAGGACTAGATAGTTTAGGAGATCTAGCCACCAGACCAAACAATGTGGGACTTACAATAGCTGGTTAGAGAACATTGAAGTGAAGCTTCAAGGGAAATTAATGGATGTTAAACAACTTAATGCCTTTAAAGATCTGGGCCAAATCCATTATTTGTCTCAGCCATGGAAATCTTAAACACTATAATTGTTTACAGTTTAACTACAGTGATACTATTCCTTGGTTTGCCAGTCAACTCAGGGTCCAAGTGTTTTTGCTCTACTGAAAAGCAATAAAAGACACTTATCTAATTGGATTTGCATTATTACATCCCAATCCTCTAGAATTCTCTATGAAAACTGCAGCTTTGACCATGTAAATGATTTGTAAGGCTTTGACATCCCACTATCTACTACATAAAGTTTAGTGGTAAATAAATTGCCTTGATAATGGAAACAATGATAAAACATTATCCTCAAATACCAAGGAATTAGGAGTCACAGAAAAAGGCAAGCTGTCTTGCTGCTACATGCTGGATACAAGTATCTTATCAGAAAGGAAGATTAAATAAAAGTTTAAATCCTATAGTCAATACTTATTGGGTAAATCATGCCTTTGGGACACAAAATATCACACACTAAGGGTGAAATCCAGGAACCAGTGCTGAGCTCAAGCAAAGCGCTGTGCATTGATTATCTCTGTATGGTCTGAAGGGAAATCTAATCCTTCCTTCTGGGGCCACAGAACAGATGCACAGCGGTTATCTCTCTAACTAGGCTCACATCACTGTTTCAGCTGCTCCCCATAAGGCTAATTCAGTCCAATAGCAGAGAACCTTAATGACCTTAATAAGGAACATACCCTGCAATGGAGAATTCTCTGAATGCCCACTCATCCCAAAATACTGACAAGCAGGGAGTTCCTGTGGATCTTGACTCTGCCCCATCCAAGGCATACATATGCTATGTGCAGTCTCCTCAAATCCTGTCCCTCCTTGCACAAGGAACCACAACTACAGAAATGGAGCCTGGCTTTGGCACTAAGGGGGAAGTGCTCTGCCTAGTATTAAAAAAACCCTCAGTTTGCAGGGCTGCAAATAATCAGCCACACTTTCCACCCACAGTGTTATAGAGTAAATTCTTCAGGCAGTGATGCCAAACTTCCTGTGCACTCCAGGTATTCTTTGGTTATCTGTGACATTTCTCAGTTAGTGAGATACTACATGACACCAGGAGTGGAAGGGACAGCATTCTGGAAGAGCCAGAGAGAGAGGTAACATCAGAACAGATATTACAGAGCCTGTGTACCTTCCCCACAAGCCCTGAAAAAAATCAGAGGAAAGGCTGACTATGCCAGGACACATTCCAAACAGCGATTTGAGCTGTATATGAAAGCCACAGGAGCAAATAAACTGGAGGGTGAGCAAAACATTGCTCTGCTCTTAACAGTAGCAGGCAGAGAAGCCCTTAAATGTACACGATGCATTCTAGATGAGTGGGGAGAGAGGGAAAGGCGTTGCAAGAATACTGAAAAATGTTTGAGGATCATTGTGTCCATAAGAAGAGGGGAAACAAAGGTGTTACTCATGATAGATGTGTGTTCAGGATGAGAACACAGAATGAAGGAGAAACCATAAATGAAGGGATCACAGACTTAAAACTGAAAATTCAGTGAATGTGGGATATTGAAAGACACTCTCATTAAAGAGATTGTCCTGTGGTGTAACAACAACAGGAGTGTGAACGGTTACTAAGTGAGATGGATTGACACTGGAAAGGGCAAAATATAGGCACAAAGCAGCAGAACACACACAAAACACCTAGCGAAACGCACAGAGCACATGACTTCAGCTAAACCAGCAGGGGAAAAGTTCGTAGAAATTAAATTGCCTGAGGACAGAAACATGGAACACAAGAAATAATGTCAGCAATGTGACAACCAGCATGAGTATAGGAAATTACCAGCATTTGAGCACATACAAAGAAACTGTAATAAACCAAACCACTATGCAGAGAACAGCAGGAAAGTGTGTGTTTTAGTGCATTGGAGAGGAAGAGCTGTTCTAAAGCATAATAAGGGAGGAGGTTAGATTGTAGAGCAGCTAATTAAAATGTACACAAATGGAACTTGAGATATACAAGACAGACACTGGGACACAACTAAATGTAATAATAGTAACTGAAACAGAGACATGTAAAGAGCTCCAAAAAGGAGAAGAGTCAAAACTACCTATGAAAAGCAATAATGGAAGAAGAATTCCAGTGTCAAGAGAGTACACACTGACATTTAATACAAAAAGTGAAATGATAAAACTAGAGCACCTGGGATGGTACACAGAGACTGGCAACAAGTCTTGTGCCTACACACGTGAGGTGCTTGGCCTCGTTAAGGTGTATATCAGATTCAGAAACATGACTTAGAACCAGATATCAAAGGATTAATTGATCATATGAAGATGCTAAAGGGTCTAGCAGGTGTGAAAATGTAAACTGAAGACAGTGATTTGGGGCAGCACTTTCACTGAGTTCAGGAATAACTGAGGTGTATGAAAATTGTGAGAACTAATAACCCTAAACTGAATAAGGCCAAATTCAATTTCAAACAGTGAAAAGAACATACTTGGGAGAGACACAGGCCTCCCAGGGAGTCTTGCTTGATTAATCAAATGTTCAGGCAATACTGAACATGGTGAGGCCTGAAGATAACAAAAAGGAAATCAAAAGCTGCTAGGCATGTGAATCATGTCAGTAAATTCATACTTAGCTCTACAGCTTGCACAACTCACGTAAGATATCACCTCCATTGTCCATAAGAGCATGGGCATGAATACCAGAGCAAGAAAGTACAATGGTTTAAAAGCACATTCTGACTTCAGCTCCAGTGCTGCAATTTTTTGACTAACAGATATCAAATGCTTCACAGATGCTTTGTAAGGAGGTCTGGGAGTGGTACTATTACAGTATCATGGAACTGATTGGTTGCCAGTCTCACATGCATGAGACTATGAAAGTTGCCAAGAAGATCTAGGTACAAATTGAAAAAGGAACAATACTATGACAGGGTTCAGAAAGAACTAGATACATTCATGGAGGATGGGTCCATCAATGGCTATTAGCCAGGATGGGCAGGGATGGTATCCCTAGCCTCTATTTGCCAGAAGCTGGGAATGGGCAACAGAGGATGGACCACTTGATGAATACCTGTTCTGTTCATTCCCTCTGTGGCACCTGGTATTTGCCACTGGTGGAAGATAGGACACTGGGCTAAATGGACCTTTGGTCTGTCCCAGTACAGCCATTCTTATGGTTTAGTTTGCCACAAAAGATTCTCTCCTGCCCAACAAAAAGGTCCACAGAGACCAGACAATTGTGGAACATCAGAGAACAAAAGACTGTTGATTGTTTCCCTACTCACCCAAAAAGATGAGACATGCACATGAACTCATCCCATCATCTTGAACTCGGGGGGAAGGGAATAAAAATCCCTGACTGCAAGAAACTACACCTTTTTGGCTGCTGAAACTCTGAAGGAATGGAGACACCCTCCCCCAGGTTGCATCTTGGGTCTGCCTGAAAGACACTTTGAACTGACAGCTCACTACAGCTCTGTCACTCCTAGACTTTAGACAGTGACTCATTTGTGTGCATATGTTTGTTTGCTTTAACCCGTAAATAAATCATTTCTTTTTCCTAATTAATAAACCTTTGAATAGTTTATTACAGGATTGGCTGCAGGCATTGTCATTGATGTAAAACTTAGCGTACCAATTGATCTGGGGCAAATGACTGGTTTCTTCCAAATGGAAGCAACTGAATGTGGTGTGATTTTTGGTATAGGTGAGCATTTATTTAGGTCCCCTTCCTCCTTTTGGTATAGGTGAGCATTTATTACATGACCTCTCAGAAATGAGCTTTCACACTAAATCTCAAAGATCAAAAATGAAGTTTATTAAAAATAAGTTTCTAGGACTGTTTTTCACGCAAGTGGCAAAAGACAATTAGGTGAAATTTCATAGCATGACTAACATCTATTTGTTTTAATCCAGTATCTCAAAAATGGATTGCTAGAACCCTCAAAGCTGAGCAAAGTGTCTTCAAACACACACATTTGACATGATTTTTAAAGGATCTGGAAGAGGCTGGGGAAAGGGCAAAATACATTTTCTAATGGAAAGCATCTCAATCTTAACTATAATGGGCTACTACATTTTAATAATGAGAAGTTGAAGGATGCAGTATGTTAGAGATTCTACATTTAGGACTCTGGGTTCTAAAGCCCACGAGGGAAATGAAGCTAACAACAGTAAATCTCTTCTCAAAGGACTAAATAAGATAAAGTGGTGGAGACATCTCAATCTTACACCATAAAACAGGCTCCTTGCTGCCCATGCAGGACAACGGCACAGCACAAACAAAATTCAAGAAAGTGCATAATGAATTTGATCATCAGACTCCTGAAATAATCCACACTGCGTCCCTATGGATATTGGAATATTGGAATAAAACTTTGTCTTTCCTGAAAGTTTACAGAGCAGTAACCTAAAGTATAATTCCAATGAAGGAATTCTTACCTCCCCATTGCTGAATTAGCATTACTGCTGAATTAATGAGATACAGAATTACAGAGATGAATGAAAGTTATTGACCTGCATTCATCAGCTTGCATAGAATGGCATTATGTCCCAAGTATTCATACTACCCTTGAATGGTTCACTGCAGCTCAAACCCTGAGTGAAGTATCTGAATTAAATTTAGGTAGTGGCATAACTGTCAGTTTGAACAGTTCAAGCTTATTGGAGCATTTACAGGTAAAAGCTTGGATAAGCTTCAATCAGCAGTTTTGGCCATGCATTACAATTTAACAAAACACTTAGATTGCTTTGGAATCATCACAGTTGGTTAAAGCCTAAAAAACAATGTCATACACGGTACTAAATCAAAACAAAAGCTACTGTCTTCCTATTATAGATTTATTATAAACCCATGACATTAATAGTCTTAGGAAACATCCAATGGAGGATCAAACAATTTCATCGTGCACAGAAAAAGAACTCAATGCTTATGAATTCATCAGCAATTTTCAAATCAATGGTTTGTCATGGGATAGGTCAGCAGTGATATTCTGCTGGACGTACATCTTTCCCCCTTCCTCTTTCTGTCCCCCACCCTCCTTATTATCCAGTTGATTTGGATTTTAAGTTTCAAAAGAAAAGTCATATATAATGTGATAATGACGGGCAGTTTTCTCATTGACTAGAGTACAATGTTTGTGTATTGTGGGCTACACACTAAGGCAGGGGTGGAGAAACTATGGCCCATGGGCCAATCCTGTCCAGCCTGCCTGAGCTCCCGGCCAGGGAGGCAAGCCCCAGCTCCTCTTCCGCAGTCCTGCTGCTAGTGCTCCAGCCTGCTGCTCCTGCCGGGGAGCATTGCAGCAGCGGGACTGGCTGCGGTGAGCACGGCAAGTGGGAGTGGAAGTGGGATTGGATAAGGGGCAAAGGGTTGCAGGGGGCAGTCAGAGAACAGGGAGTGGTTGGATGGGATGGAGGTCATCAGAGGGAGAGCGAGAACGAGGTGGTGGGGTTCTGGTGGGCAGTTGGGGTGGGGTTGTGGATATGGGTTAGGGTGGTCAGGGGACAGGGAGCAGTTGGATAGGGCGTGGAAGTCCCAGAAGGGCTGTGGATAGGGGGTCACGGAAGTCAGGGGACAGAGAGAGTTGGGGGGCTTGGGTAGGGGGTGAGATCCTGGGGGGTGGTTGGGGGTGGGGTCACTAGAGGTGGCGGTCAGGGGACAAGGAGAAGGGTGGCTTGGATGACGGGGTGGAGTTTCTGGAGTGGGTAGTCAGGGAACAAGAAGCAGGGGGGCTTGGATGGGTCAAGGATTCTGAGGGGGGCAGTGAGGGAGCAGGAAGTGGGAGGAGGTGGATAGGGCTTGGGACAGGTTATTTGGGGAAGCACAGCCTTCCCTACCCAGCCCTCCATACTGTTTTACAAGCCCATGGGTCCCTTGGGCCAAAAAATTTGCCCACTCCTGCACTAAGGTGATTTACTCTGTTTTCACTTAGACTCAAATCCTTTAAGTATTTAGGTGCCTAACTCTCCTTGAAATCAGTGGACGTTTGGTGCCTAAGTACTTCTACAGGAAGAAAAGAAAAGGTCACAGAGCTCTAAGTGAAATCAAAGCATCCATGTTCCATGGGCAGGTTGTAGTAGATATAGACCTAGCTGTAACATACATATATGAAAGTGTAGGTCAAAGCCTGGATGGACTATTGTAGAACACCCAGAAGCTCTATCTGTGACAAACCATTTAATATGCCTGGCCTGCTAGATGAGGCAAACTGGCATGATCACATCACACCAGCTCACTCTGCTCTGTGCTGATTACCAGTCAGATACCAGATCCATTACATTCTTTGATATCAACTGTACCTTGACGAGACTAGGAAAAAAATGAAAGGTTTTGCTGGGGTTTCTGGTTTTGTTTTAAAAGTTAGCTAATGTGTTCTAATCTAGACAAGTTTTAATATTTTTATAAACATTCTCTGGTCATGGTCAACCCTAAACGAGGTATATTTTGAAGCAGTCCTATGGTAGACTATGACCAGCAAGCACATTTTAAAGATGCTAAAATCTGCACTAGATGCATTAGATGCTAACACCTACCAGTACTTCCCTTCCTTTTCCTTAGCCCTTGTCTCCTACATTGTCAACCATCATCATCTTTTTTCACCCTCTTCTTTCTTATCTCTGGTTTTATTCCGCCCTTCCTTTCTCCTCTCCTTCTTCGAGTCCATCCCAAAGTGTACTGTTGCTGGTGCCTTTCAAGGTACACCTTCTCATTGCTGTTTGAGCACTTCAAAAAAAATAAAAAGTCTCACCTCTTGATTAGCAGAGATAAGGTGCTGGTCAAAAATATACTTTAAAATAGTGGACATAAAGCCTAAGTTTGCTGGTGACTCTTATCCATGCAAAAATAACTGCTTTTGAGAAGTATGGTCATCCATTCCAGTCTTTTTTTTCTACATTTGTAAAGTGTCAGATCCTGTGAGGTGCCCTGAGCTCTTTCTGGAATCAGTTGAAGTTGAGAATATATTGAGCACCTGCTTCTAATACATGGATTTATTTGGCTAAAGTGAGTCTTTTCTGCAGGAAAGCAGATATTTAAAACAAAATCACTGATGCACCTGGGATTCTTGCTATCCAGTCACAAACACAGCTATGGTATTTGGAAACCTGCCCAACTCTGCCTTACTTAAAGTCACTCCAGGAGGAAAACCAAATCATACTTTCAACCCACTTGTGTAATTTTTCACGGTGATGTTTCATCCACAAAGGCATTGAAAATATACTTGAAAGTCATATCAGTCTGCTGTAAAAGAATACAGGTCTATTAGGTCTATTATAAAAAAAAATCAGATTCCATCCTACATCTTTTACTTACATGTTAACTCCAATGTGTGTGGATTAGGAAGAACAATGATTTGGAATAATATCAATGGAAATGATACCATGATGGCTTTCTTGGTATGTATTGTACCTGCAGAACAATTTAAAGATAAAGCAAGTCACATAAATCCAGTAATAAAACTCAAAAGCTACATGCCTTGAAATGAACTTCACAAAAACGGTACAGAAAACTGTTCATATCAACTTGTAAAATTAATTTTTAAAGCTTACATTAGAGTTTAGGAACCCAATACTGAACATGCCAGTCTGTGGATGGCTTTCTGTGCCTGCAGAAATGCATTTAAGTCACTGGGGTTCCATGTGGATTCAGCAGTCCTCCTGTATATTGTCAACCTAAATCAGAATTTAAATACACATAACTATCATATAGCTTAGTTTTGATCAATCAGATCATATTCAGAAACTCTTCAGATCTCTGGACTTCTGTTTTCAAAGGGCAAGATTTATGGTGGGAGAGGGGGCGGAGGGTGAATGTAAACATCATTTATATTTCTCTTTGTTCTACTACCTGTTTTGAGAATCTCAACTTTCTGCAGTACCAAAGAACAAGCATCCTAGCAAACTACATACCAAAAAATACATTTTAAAATGTTAAGATTGCAAAGTCAAGCATTCAAAAGTTAGGAAATGTCAGAAGTAAGGCTGCCCATTCAACCTTAATTCAGCCGCTATGATACAGTTTTTAACTGTGTGATCACATACTATTTCTTTTCCCCACAGGATCCCAGTGTCATTCAATTTAATATAAATGTTACAAAGTCACATGTAATAGATACAACCTATTAAGCCCAGACAGCCCTGGACCAGCTCCTGAAACAAATGGCTAATCTCTAAACGGGAATGCATGGCAACTATTGAACAAACAATACACTCAGCCATCAAAAAGCTCCTGAGTTAAAAAAGTTACAGATGTATGCCTGAAATGCATAAAATGTAAAAGAAAGATGGTCATTTGGGGGAGAAAAGAAACATCTGCATTAAACAGAAGTAACAATCCTCAAGATCATCTGGTTTACTCTATAAAAGATAAATGGACACAGCTTCTATGTGCACCAAGGTAATAGGTAAACTGGATTATACCTAGTGACATAGGTATATGTCTTTATAAAGACTGTATCTAATGAGCCTGTTTCTGACTTTAGCAATTTGTGCAATGGAAGATGAAGTTCCTGTGCTCAATAAACACAGGATCTACTTGTTCTTACTGTCCTCAGGACATAAGAGCATCTAAGGAGGCAGGACCCCACACCCATTTATATTTATTCAATAGCACAGCACATCCCATGTTCGCCAGAAGGAGTTGTGCCTTCAGACTATCTCCTGGAATACTGCTGTGCCATACCATCCTCTACCTCAGGAAGTGCTGTATACAAAATATACAATGTGACCTCTCTATCTTATGGCATTATATATTGTTAAAAGACTGAATATTAAAAGAGCATTAACCTCACATAACAAAAAATTCTATTGGCTCCAATCAAATTAAGTAAGATTGCTTTGAGGGCATATGAATGAAAGCATAACTCATTCAAAGTCACCATTATTTTCCTGGTTTAACAAGTACCTTGAAAAATAAGTGGTATCATCTTCCCAAATAGTTACACTCCCTGCAGCAGTGAGGAACTGCCAAAACAGATGCGTATTACTCAGTTTAGAGTCTTCAGAATGAATTATAGAGAACAGTTATAAAGAACAATGTTGATAAATACCCGTGCACACAGGGAGTACTGAGTGGTATTCAATAAAAATGACAGGCATGTCTAACAGATTTAAAGAGTGTGAA
Source organism: Dermatemys mawii (assembly GCA_007922305.1). Taxonomy (NCBI): domain Eukaryota; kingdom Metazoa; phylum Chordata; order Testudines; family Dermatemydidae; genus Dermatemys; species Dermatemys mawii. Next base: position 445,137 of record ML677337.1, read on the forward strand.
GGAAAAAAAGCACAGATTATTTTGACACTAATAACATTTAATGAGTCATAAAATTCAGCCTGAAAAATTATTTGTTCGAATCTGCTTCACAAATGCATGCTGTGTACAATGTGTCACAGTGTCACTCATTGTTATGCTTTTACAGTGCTGAAAGAAAACAAGCCTGATTTTTTGAGACATTATTCCTCCTCTCTAGTAGCTGATGACCAAAAATAAGAAACTTCTTTATTCAAGAAGTGACTTAAATTGCGCATATCCTAAAACTCTTGTCAGTCAACCAATACCTTCCTCATTAAGAATTAGAACTAGTCAGAAATTTTCTGACAAAATGTTCTTCCATTGGAAAATACTGATGCAATGGAATCAAAATGTTCTGTAGGAGCATGTTTATTTCAGTAATACCTGCCTGGTTTCCTACCAGCTCACCCACCCAGCTCCTCACAAGCTCACCTGGCTGGCTGACAGGGAGCTGGGAACCTGGAAAGCCTTGGGAGCATGAACTCTGAAGCTCCCAGGTCCTCAACAGCCCAGACAGAGGCTTCTCTCTCCTTGTCACCCCACCAGAACCAGGGTTCCCATTTCCTCAGCATCCCAGATGTTCTGATTTAGTTGGGGATTGGTCCTGCTATGAGCAGGGGGTTGGACTAGATAACATCCTCAGGTCCCTTCCAGCCCTGATATTCTGTGATGCTATGAAACCAGGCTGCCAAGGCACTGAGAAGCTCAGGGAACCTCAAAAATGTTTCAAAAAGATCTGAGCAAAATGCCGTTTAGAGTTTTTCTAAACAAACTTTTAGGATTCCCAGTTCACTGGAAAATTCCATTTGGCATTCCATTTCTGAAAGGTTTTTTTTTTTTTTAATTTCAGAATTTCCTATGTAAACAAGTCAACTCACCACTAGGTGCCCTGTCATGGTCAGGCTTGGCATCACACATCTCTCACAGATGGTTGATCCACCACTCTAGGGGTTTCTTTGCCTGGTAATTCAATCCTCCAATCTGGGTCACCATCTTTAGTACATCTCTTCTGGGATCCAGCTGTCCCAAGCTAAGAGTACAAAAACATCTTCAACAGATACGAGTCCTTTCACCCTCTCCGGGCCTTGTCTTCAGCTTAGCCTGCAACCACCTTGCTGGGCATGGTAACCCTTCCTATGGGCTTGTAATGCTCCCTTCCTTAGAGCTAGTAAGGGAACCCAGTCCCACCTTTGACTCTGGGTTCCAGCGGAGGTCCTGTACTGAACAGCTACATCTGCTCATTTACCTTTGCTGTGGTTTTCCTTTGCCCACTTTCTATCTTGTTTCAAATCACTTTCTTCGCTAGTCAGGTCCCCTCTCAGGCCTCTCTGCTTGGTGAGCTTCTCCATTCACTCCTTCACTCACAGTGTCTCTCCTTGCCTGAAAAGCTTTCCCTACTGTTTTGAGCTTCCTGCCTACTTCTCATGCTAGCTCTTTCCCCAATTGGGCTTTATCACCTCTAAAGCTTGGGCTCTTTCTGGGGAATTTCCTGTTCCCTCTCAGGTAGGCCTCATTCAATCAGCTTGGCTTAACTCCAGGGTCTCCAGCCCACCGGGTAAGCCACCCTGTTACACTGAGGAACAGAAATCCAGCTTTTAGTCAACTCTATTAGGGACAAAATATACAAAGGGGCCTTAATTTGGTTTCCATTTGTACAGGCACAATTTGTAGTGTGCACAAAAGACCTTCATAGGCACTTTCCAGGCATTAGAGTCTAACAACTACCAAATGGAGGCTACTTTATGACAGTCAAGCACTACTTATTGTAAGAAAATCCATGATGTAGCCCCAAGCAATTTTGTCTGAGTAAGGAGTGTGGACTAGTGTCCTCAAATGCAACAAAATCCCCAGTAAAAGTGCATGGAAACCAAAATACTCTGCACTCATTCAGAAATGTAGATATCAAAATTAAGGAGAGGTTGAACCAAGCTGGGAAGAAATTAAGGTGAAATGTCCCTGGGCAAAGACATTATTTTGCTTCTGTATTTCTACAGAATGAGGTGGTGGGGGACAGTCATGGTCTTGTGGATGCAATTGCAACAAGTTTCATTGCCAAAAACCAGGCCTTTACAGGCTGCAATTAGAGTCTTAGGTAAGTTGCCATCTATGGAAAGCACTGCAGTAAAGCAAGCTCTGCTTCTGCCTCTCTGCACTACAGAAACTGGCTTAGACCCTACTGGTAGCGTATGAACCATACTGTATAATTGAGGTCTACCCATTAACATACTTACAGGCCTATGAAACACTCTATTTGCAATATCCCCTATGTTTTAAGCTATTTCCTCAGGATGTGAGAGCAAAGGTCTCTCTTCTCTGAGGCTGCACTCAGCTAGCCTTATTCCCCTCCCTGGCACTTTATTCCTATTCCTCTTTATCCACCAGGCTGATGAACAACTAGGCTTTTTATCTCACCCAGCCCACCAGCCTGATTATCTAATTACCTCAATCAACTTTCCTGGGGGAAACTAACTGGTGTCCCAGGCTCACCTCCCCTAAGGAAGTATTGTTCTCCCCAATAGGTCCTGTGTACAAGTAACTCAGGTGAAATGCAGATGCTAATTCACATTACTCCTGAACCATTTTACTGTTCTGTTGCTGAAATAGGGTTGTGCTGATTTACACTTACATGAAATGCCATGATTTGCATATCCTCTTCAAAGATGTCCATGCTGATAGTATGTTTAGTTCTAAAATAATGCATACTTGTTAAAAATGCAAGGCATGTGTACAAAATCAGCATGCACAAAGTTTATTGGAGCTAATGCACAAAGTGTATCACCTTGGAGCTGTTATTTCTTGCAGCGCAATTAATAAGTGTTAACATCTGTCCTCAATCTTCATCTGAAAGGTTTAAACTGCAAAGTATGCTTGCCATTTCAGTTTTATGTGGTTGGTATTGCAAGGTGTGGTCCTTGCAGGCAGAGCACAGGAAGGAGGTGAAGGATTTGACACTGTCATTTTAACTCAGACTTATATTTGTGAAGGAAAGCAATTTCCCTCTTTATTTAAAGGACACTTACAACCAGTGCTGGATTTGTAAATACAGATGACCTCAAGAGTCATTGTCTGTCTCTAGGTTCAATAATGAGTTTGAAACCATCTGGCTTTACACTAAACACCAGTGTAAATTAGGAGTCACACCTGAAGTCGGTGGGTCTGATTCTCCACTACCTTGCATCTATGAAGCCTTTGATCCCTGTATCTGTGTGAGATAATACCAGTCTGACTGGCACACATGTACATGATTATGCAACATGTGATAAAGCTGGGAACCAGGCTCAATATTGTTGAACCCATCTTAAGTGAAATCAGAATTAGGCCCATTGCTTTGATATTAATCACTCATCCTTGACAAATGCCAGGAACCCAGAACTTCCTGACTTCAGTAGGACTTGTAGGCACTCCATAGGACTTTACCTATTTAGCATTCCTTTTCCTTTCAACAAACTGCAGGACAATCTGTCAAAGATCCTTCCATTGCAGAGCACTAGAGAAACCAGCTCTAAGAATCGTATATTGTTCCCCATGGAAAACTAATGTGAAACTTATGTTTAAACTGCTTGCTTTGCTAGACCCTGTGTAACTTTGATGGGGCTGGGAGAAGTGGAGATAGTGGCTATCTTCTAGGAAGGTAGTGATCTCAAACAAGAGCAATTAGGACTTACTCTCTCTACTTTCCCCTCCCTCTCCCACTTGCCTTCAGCATGTGAAGGGGGCTGCTTCTTTTTTTCCCCCCTTACAGCCATTCCACTTGCTACACAGGGTGTGGGCTCCAGAGCTTGTCTGACTTACTACTGCTACCACTGGGCAGTGGGGGTAAGAGTGGTGTTGGGGCCAGTTGATTGGCTGGAGGTGTTAGCAGAGTTAGGTGCGGTGTTGCCACTGTTTGTTGCTTAGGTGTGGTAGCTTTGTGAGCCACAAGCTGCAGAACACATAGCAAGCAGCTGCAAGTCAGAGCCCTGGTCAACAGACTGGGACTTGGGGGACTTGCACTATGGCACTAAAAATAACCATGTAGCCTGTGTAGCTCATACTGGAGCTGGAGCTCTAAAGTGAGAGGGGTTGTTCACTATCTTTTGGCACTATCATGAGCGCCCCATATGCCCACATCTGTCTCTGAGACTCACTGCCATGGGCTGCCAGCTCGCTGTGTGGACGTACCCTACGTATTGTGCAGCTCCCCTTATCTTCTCTCTCCTACCACCAGTAGAGAAGAGGAATGGATTTGGGACTTCCAATCAGGGCGGGCCTGGCAGTGTAGAGGGATGTTGCCTTTATACCCACTGTCAGGTGTCCATTATCTGGTGCCATTGGTGCCCATTGAGTTCTGCACTGGAACAACACTGTCAGGTAGTTAGGGATGGTTATTCTGGCTAATTTTAAAGAGTTTCAGCCTCTGCATTGAATCATACCATAGTGTTTACATCTGATTCTTTCTGTGTCCACATCACTGTTTTTCCTTCATTGTAAAATGTGTAATCTGTCCCTTTTCTGAGTGAAATGTGACACCTAAGAACACTCATTTTCCCATTAATAAGCTGCTTAGCAAACTGGTACATGCTGTACAACAGAGTTCTGATAGCCTGTCTCACACTGTGAACTTTTGGCTTATGTACAATGTCTGCTCTTTTCAGTTATAAATCATCCAGGGTCTGATGTACGATAGCTTTGAAAGTAGTGTCATGATTCATATTTTAAGTACTAAAGTAAACCCATCAGCGAATCAGCTGAGAAGTAAGATCCTCCCAGGATTCAGTGTGGACAGAAAAAAATTGTGGGATCAGTGTCATAACTATTGTATTTTTCTAAGCAATTACTATTTCTTTTTGTTTAAACCACACAGTATAACGCAAAGACATTCTAAACCCTTAAAATGGAAATGTTTTGACAATCTAAGAAGCTCCTAGATTACTTGTTCCATCATTTTAAGGTAATTTTTCTCAGTTCTATGGCCCCATGTCTCAACTAGGGTAATATTTAAAAAAGCATGTATTCCCTACTTTTATTCTCCTCCAAGTTCTGTGACCCAAGACTTTAAAAAAAAATCTTTTATTTTATTTATTTCCACTCAGTAGCAGGCAGGAAAAAAATTATTTCCAGTTTCTTGATTGACTCTAATTTTCAGACAAGCCCATAGGCTGACCTGCTAACTTACCCTCTATAGCGCTGTCTTGATTTGCTTCGCTTAGTGGAAAATTGATTTTTAAAAATGTAGTCAGAGAATGGGACTGCAGCACAGTTGAGGACGGTCTGCCAGTTTCTGTCTGATTTTAATATGGCTCTGCCAGAGTGCAGAGGTCAGCGTATCCAATTGTATTAGTGGATCTAAGTTTGTACATGGCTTTCAGATAATTTTTTTAGAAGCACTGCAATACCGGTGCATTTTTTTTTTTAAATAAAAAATCCTGGACAATAGGACCTCAACAGGACAGCTGTGCAAAAACTGATATTTTCAGTTCAAAAATAAAACTGTTTCCGATCTCCCAAACACCATATTTTTTTCAGAATTTTCAGCAAATTGAAAAGTCACAAAAGAATTTCATTTTAGGTTAAACAAAAGGTTTCATTTAACCCCAAACTAAACATTGTGTTTTAAATTCAGGCATTTTTAACCTTTTTTTTTTTTTAAAAAAAAAAAAAAATAATGGCAAGGGGTTAGAGTCAAAAGGGGACTTAGGCACAATCACCATTCACAACCCAGAGAAATATTTTACACCCAATAGCCCAGTGATGTTGGTATTCAGGAGAGATGCAGGAGACCCCAGTTTGAATCTATCTTTGGAACAAGGAATTTAAACCTGTCTCCCCCTTGCTAGGTAAATGTCCTAACCACCAGGCTACAGAGTCAATCTCAATGACAACATAGACGCCAGTTGCATCAACCTCCCCTTGGGAATCGATTCCCAAAATCAAATGGTTCATTTAAGAAATGTTGAAACAAACAAATCTGACATTTCCCCCCATTTTTTCCTCCAACCAAAACAATTAGCTAGAATTGACGTGAAGTTACTCAATGTTTTGGTAAGCCCGAATCTTCATTTTTCTTTTAGAAATGTTCAGACAAAACCAAAACCAGGGGTTCTATTGTTGGCTCTGTCTCAGGCCTTCTGTGTGACTGTGGGCAAGTCACTATAATCTCTCTGCCCCCTGTCTCTTAGTTTCCCTTTCTGTGCAAAGGGGATACAATGCCTCCTCTGCAAAGTGCAATGAGGTCTATGGATGGAAAGCATGATTTGAGCACTAGATATTAATTATGACAATTGCATTTAAAATTGAAACAACTAAGAATCTTTCAATTACCCAGCAATATCTTGCAACAAATGACAAAAACTAGCAATAGGTCTAAAATTGTTCTTTATCACCCATACTCAGGTTCACCCTCTTCCATGGCCTCTTTAACATCTTGTTAGTCTTATGGTAATCCCTCCCTTACTGATCTCCATTTTGGCCTCCACTATGGACAATGTCTATATTTTAATATATTAATCTTATTTATATTTTAGTAAGGGTCCTTTTGGGGCTAGAATTACCTATATTGTTTCTTTATCTGGACATTATAAAGTGGTGAATGGAATATTAAGTATAGATAATGTATTGTGGGATCTATAAATTATGTGATCTCAGGAATCACACGGGGCAAAGGAGACCAAGCCAGCAAATAATGGTGCTGGATAGAGGCTTGTATTTGGTTTTTGTCATTCTCCAAATTCTGTCAGGCAAACTGTACTGAGCCCTAATTCTGCATACAATTATTCTGAAAGATGGGACCTGATCCAAAGCCCATGGAACTCAATAGTAGTCCCAGAGATTGACAGAAGCGAACAAATGAAGAAAACAATAGACTGTATTTGTTTATAGACACAATACATGGTTTGACACAAATGAGATGATTCAAGATAGTGAGCAATCCATTTATATATATTATGTATATTTTGCTGTGATGTAACAGATTGATGCTGCTATTTGTTATTTTAAATAACCTATGCTGAACTTGAACATAATGTGTCAGAAAAATTAGAAAATATGAATCATTTTTACTTCAGGCTCCCTGCTAAATTTCCTGTAATTAACTTTGGAAAAAAAAAAAAGATAGAGTTTTTTAATCTATGTTTCTCATCTAATCTGAATTCATTGTGTTTTGAAAGAACATACAATGTAAATATAGCTCATATCAGAACATAACTCAGCAAAATACAAACCCATCTTCAGGCCTCCTAGAAACCATTGTAGCAACTAAGAGTAGCTGGACTGCAGACTAATTGGGCTACACACTCCTTCCTCTGGCTAAATCCTCATTATGCCCCTATATGCTAAGGCTGCAAGAGGGGCAGGATTCTGTCCCATAGGATGGCAGAAGCTGGGCGCAGAAGATTGATATGGTGTGTAAATCTTTAGAGTACATTAAAGGAAAAAGAAAAGAAATGCCAGGAAGAATACAACTCTACTAAAATATGACAGCAGCTTATACGTTGTCTATGGCTACAGCAGTGGACTAAAGATAGGAGTACGTGTACTCACATAGGAAGTATAGCTAAGGATTTCTTCAGTAACCCAAGTCCTTTTCATGCTAAACTCACAATAATACTGTTCAGGATAGTCAGTCTAACTAGGCAAATAGACTAACTGTCATTATTCTCAATAATAATAATAATGACTATCAGGCCTGCTGTCATAATTGGTGTAGTTAGAACTTCCTCTGAAAAGAGCTTTATCTTTGAATTGCTTCCCCTTTGCTAAATCCTATACTGAGGTAAACAACGCACCAGTGTGATACCTTTTTCTCTGCAGCGCATTAATTCTAATTCATAATACATTTGGAATGCTATATGCCAAACATATATGCTATATGCCAAAACAAAAACAACTTCTCAGTAACGAGGAGCCCTCCAGTGCATGCAAGAGTTAAAAAGAAAAATCTGAATTCTAAATGCACTTTAAAAAAATATCCTATTGATTTATAAAATGTGTACATTGAGGTAAGATGCAGCCCAGCGAAGAAGAAACAATTTACAGATTTGTGCTGAAATTAAGGATGAAGTTTCTTGCAAAAGAGTCAAATAAAACTATCAAGAAAGTTCTTGTCCCCTCAATACATTATATACCGAGGTTCTGTCTCCAAGATCACTCCCAAACCCCACAACAAATGACTCACAAAGCTCATGTCTCTTGTACTCTCTCACAACAGAATAATTCCTGCATCTGAGCCCCTCTTGATTGGGCTCAGGGACAGACTTTTCACTGAGGGCAGACATTTTTAGTAATTCTCTGCTCAGCAGAAACTTTTAGCAGCTCCCTACTGAACACTGCATGGGGACTATACACTTCAGCACATTATGTACTGATAAAAAAATTATTCTGTGGCAATTATCAGAGTGACAATTGTGCATCTTTAGGGAGTTGAGAAGGATTGATAATCTTTGCTATGTTTTTCTCTGATCCTATAAATGTGAGATACAGTAAGATATACAAGAATTGTGAAAGCACCTATAAACATAAGGATAAACCCTGCTATCTTTACTCAGCTGAAAAATTTCCATTGAACTCATCATCATTTTTATTTATTTATACTTTTTTTTTACCATAATACAGAGTCCCTGATCTGAAGATCTCATTGTAGGTGTGATAGGATGATGGGATTAACAAACAGTAAGGAGCATATGGGTTGAGAAAGGACATGGGTTACAGCAATGAGATCACATGACTGGATCATTTTGATCAAAAGTAATTAAAAATAGAATAGTAATTCATAGACTCACTTCTTATGGGTATCAAAGACAACATGAATCTTAAAGGGGTTATTTGAATGAAGAAAGGTTAGTGACTTTGCAGGTCACAGAAGAGGGAATTAGTTGACAGGTTCCCTGAAAAACTAAGAAGTTCTGAATTTGACCCATAGCATATAATTTGAAGGGATCAAGGAATTTAAAGTATGTCACTGTGATGAGAATGAACTTCTGGCAATTATACAGGAATAATTTCTGATCCTATTCCTTGACAAAATAACACTATCACCTCATAATAATGATTTGATTCTGGGCAGGAATAACTGTGCCTTTTAGATTGCATTTCATTAGTATATCATTTAGATCAGCTTGAAGTTAGCCAGTTCAATTAAATGAGAAATTGTCCCTAAAGTGAATTTGCATTCCAAAGTTTTCTAGTCAAAGGAAATCTTCTTATAGATAAGAGCCTATCACCTCATCAGTGACTGGCAGACATGACCTTCCTTTTGCAGAAGTCATTGAGGCACCCATTTAGCTGAAAAAATCTTTGGTATTTATTAGCACTCGACCATTTTTTTCCATCCGAGTTATTATAACCACTGAACAAGTGCCTTAGGTTAGTGGGAAAACAGCAGCTTCCTCTTCATGCAGAGAGAGAGAGAGAGAGAGAGGGGTGTGTGTGGGGTGGGGGAAATGGGTGTACACACACACACTGCTAAAGTATTCTACCTTACGAAGTTGTTCTTGGCACTGATCCCAGATTTTGAGTTAATATATTCAGTGTTTTCATTTGTTACACTCCCCTTTACTGTTTTCTTCTATGGCAAGATTGCTATACCTATGTCAGGGCTTTCAATTCCTGAATGTGACTCAGTGCAATGCATGTTATCACCTGACCCAGCTGGAGTGATTTTCAGCTTTAATTGCTGGGCATGGAGGCCCACACCAGAGTCCCTTGGGTAGGCTGCTGCTCTCTCTTTGACTTCAGCCCAAGCTGTTTAACTTTGACACTGCTCTGTACCATCAATTCCCTAAAAGGTGCTGCTGCTACTCTGTGCTGTCCATCACCTTGGAGAAGCTGTAGCTGCCACCAATGGAGCCTGTGCCCATTTGTAGTTCTTAAGCAGCTGTCAGCTGCTCTTCTCCCTGTTCACCAACAGGTGATAGTATTGAGCTCCTGCTTTTCTAAGTCTTCAGGCCACAGGACATACATGATCAACATCCCAGTTCCAAAGAAATGCATCTTCATCCTGCAAAATGAAAGTGAATTTACAAAAATTACAGCCCAGATGAACTTACTTTCATCATGAAGACTACAAACAAAAGTTCCTAAACCACATCCTACCCCACAAAACAATATACAATGATAAAGATGCACTTTTTAAGCAAAATGTAAAATAGAGACCTTCTGCAAATCCTGTAAAACTTTTTTTTTGAAGAAAAAAAAAAAACAGTAATTCTAAGATTTTAAGCTCCTAAACAGGTACATTTTGCTTCATCTGTATCTCTAGAAATCTAATAGTCCAAAACTTTTAAAAATAATTAAATTAATACATCTGTTTTTATGCAATGGTTATCACTAAAAATCTCCTTTAAAACACAGTAACTTGTAGAAAATCCAATTTTACTACATTGTAGTGTTTTATACTAGTAAATGGAATCTATGCCACCCCATCAAATTGCTGGGCGAGCAACAATTTACTGATGAAAATGAAAGGCCGTGATTCTACAAAGCATTTAGGCACAAGGTTAAGTCTATTCTTAATCAGTAAAGCCCATAAGCACATGCTTAATTTTAAGAATGTTTTTAATAGGTAAGGAGACGCTTACATGTCCTTCCTGAAGAGTGCTGCTTTCCTGAATCTGGGCATTAAACATGAGTTCTAAAATAAACAACCAATCAAGCTGGCCTTCACCACTTTAGAGAGCCTATGGGAAAGGCTGTCAGTTGCCAGCTATTGTTCCTTATCTAAAAATGATGACATGCTTTTTTTAGTTGATTAATACTCATTTCATTCTATTTTGCCTTTACAAGTGATCTCCTTTAAACAGAGCTCTAAGTTTTTTTTATTATAGATTTCTAATTTTAATTGCTGTTACTCTTTGCACACACCATTTTGGAGAAGATGAAAGGAGAGTTCTCCATTGCCATCTTTGGGGAGGGCAATGAGGAACAGTGATGTCTGTCTGTAGAAGGTTTTGGTTAATCCTTTACCTATCAGTAGTCTTTGAGTGCATGCATATATCTTAATACTCTTTTGAAAGAGTATTTATCTGACTGCAAAGAATTTGATTTAGGTATATCATTTCAGTTTGTTTGTAAGGCTATTCAAGTAATCTAAAATATTGACTTGCAAAGCTGTAATGTATAAATAAAAAAAATTAATAGTTTGGGAAAGATTTAAGTGAGTGCTGTATGATAAGTGCCATGTAGAACTAAACATACTTTGTTGCAAAAAAAAAAAATCAATGTCATGTTTAAAAATATGCAGTTTTTTGGTCCTTAGTATGCTTTAGATGGTTGCAGTATTTGATAATGTTGTCTTTATTAGATATCTCAATATATGCAACTTCTAGATGTAAAAATTGCCACAACTTTAAGATAGCTTTATATAATGATCAAACTACTAAAATATTTCCCAAACTCAAGGAGTTTATTAAATTGCTCTCCATATAGGTCTTTATTCAGGAAAGCAACCCTTTTCATGAAAGCCCTGTTTAATTTTTAAAAAACATAAAAAGGCCATACTGGGTCAGACCAAAGGTCCACCTAGCACAGTATCCTGTCTTCCAACAGTGGCCAATGCCAGGTACTTCAGAGGGAATGAACATAGCAGGTAATTATCAAATCATCTGTCCCCCTGTCACCCACTCCCAGCTTCTGGCAAACAGAGGCTAGAGACACCATCCCTGCCCATCCTGACTAATAGTCATTGATGGACTTAGCCTCCATTAACTTAGCGAGTTCTTTTTTCAACCCTCATATAGTCTTGGCCTTCACAACATCTTTTAGTAAAGTGTTCCATAGGTTGACTGTGTGTTGTATGAAGAACAGGGCCCGCTCTAGCTTTTTTGCTGCCCCAAGCATGAAAAGCACTACTGCTCCCCTTCCCCCTCCCCCACCCCCAAAAAGGGCAGCCAGAATGTGCTGCCCCAAGAATGGCTGGACTGCTGCCCCTTAAAATGTACCTCCCCAAGCACGTGCTTCCTCTGCTGGTGCCTGGAGCTGGCCCTGGTAAATAAAGGCTTCCTTTTGTTTTAAACCTGCTGCCTATTAATTTCATTTGATGATCCCTAGTTCTTGTGTTACGTGAAGGAGGTAAACAACACTTTCTTATTTATTTTTACATCAGTCATTATTTTATAGACCTCAATCATATCCCCCCTTAGTCATCTCTTTCTATAGCTGAAAAGTCCCACTCTTATTGATTTCTCTTTCTATGGAAGCTGTTCTACACCCCTAATCATTTTTGCTGCCATTTTCTGTACCTTTTCCAACTCTAATACATCTTTTTTGAGATGGCACAACAGACCTGCATGCAGATTCAAGATGTGGTTGTACCATGCATTTATAAAGAGGCAATATGATATTTTCTTGTTATCTGTCCTTTTCTTAATGATACCTAACATTGTTAGCTTTTTTGACTACCGCTGGACTTTGAGTGTATGTTTTTGGAGAACTCTCCACAGTGAGTCCAGGAACTCATTCTTGAGTGGTAACAGCTAATTTAGACCCCCATCATTTTATATGTATAGGTGGGATTATGTTTTCCAATGTGCATTACTTTGCATTTATCAACACTGAATTTCATCTGCCATTTTGTTGCCCAGTCACCCAGTTTTATGAGAACTTTAAATGTGCTTAGGTGATCTCCTGAATGGAGGCAGACTTGCATGCCTATAAGCTTTCCTGAATTTGGACCTTACATTCTGACTCATACTCACATTGCACAATACTTACTCATGCTGAATGGTCCCATTCATTTCAATTGAAGTAGTTGCAAAATAAATTGCTATCAATTTATAGCAATTTATATAAAGAACATTTTCTGAGTAAATATTTTCCAGCAGAAAATGCTATTTCATCAACCAAAACATTTTGTGAAACAGTGTTGATTTGAACAAAATTTCATCTTGAGAAAAAAAAAATAGAATGGGCCTGTAGCAGAGCACATCATGGCCCCCTTGGCTCCTACCTCTTCTAGATTCACAAAGTCACTCTGAGACCCTGGGGTTAGTAACCACTGATGGAATTTATTCACAGACTTGTTCCTACCATTGTCTCACCTTATACAATTGTTGCTTCACAGACAGTGATGTTGCCTCTTGCCTTTCTTTCATCTCCCCCCACTTTAGCTTTGGTCCTCTGATGCTTTTATACAGGCCTAGGCTAATTAGATGGCAGCTGTCTCTGCTTCCCCAATTAGAACTAGGTTACCTCAATCCAGAGAGCTGATTACCTCTAGCCTAAATGGGAGCTGCTATGGCAAAGGGCTGAACTACAACCTTTGTCCCAGCACCCTGTCATAGGGCCATTTTGATACTCTCAAAACTAGATTTTTTTCAGAATGGAACATTTTGATTTTTTTTAATTTGAAAGAACATATCAATTTTTATTTTACATAATATAAAATTAAAATTGGAACAAAATCTTTTGATTTTATGTAAACATAATGTTTAGATAACCACTGGGCTATTGAGTCTCTTTCAAAAACTTCATAGAAATAGATACATTTTGGTGAAACTGCATATTTAGACAAAATTTCATTTTGACCAGTTCTAATAGTTCCTGCTCTTTTTTGATAACTCCAGATAAGTCTGTTCTGGTTGTTTTTCAGGTATTTTCCTTTTTAGCTCTATTTCTCTTCACCTTATTTGGTTTTTTTTTTCCTACTTCTCGAGTTTCCTCATTTGCCATCATTTTTTTCACCAGCTCTTCATCTGCTTCTTTCTTTTGCAGAATGTAAGATCTCTATCCCAAGTGACCCAAGGACAGTTTTTCTTTCTTGAGGATCTGCATCAGTATAATATTGATTCTATAAGCTCAATGAGAATTTAAAGGGAGATTCTCAGCAATAGCAAATTTGAGGGTTTTTTTAAATGCTGTTGGAATCTCACTCAGAACTCTTCTCTTTTTTAAAGTTAAGGCTGGAAAATCATGAAAAAACCTAGTTTGTGACTTTGGAGTATGGATTTTGCTTTGGTCTTCTTCATACTTAGATCTTTTATATACAATAGTGGCAATTCACAATAAAATCTGAGTCTGTGATCAACACTGATGGGAACAGAGTCTTATGTACACTATTTTCACCTTTACGGTAGAGTTTAGGGCGGGAATGTACAGAGTCAGCTTTCCTTTTCAGTATTAACAGCTACCATTACCAGCTATCAGCTTAATTCTGATAATGTTTCTTTTCTCTTTTTTCCAACCTGCCCTTTTTGAGCTGCAGTTCTCCTTTAGTATTTTCATGTGATACAGAAGCCTGTCCTCCTTCTGTCTTTCTTGCACATTAACTATCTTCCAGATCTGCACATTCTTTGTTCATTGGGGTAAATAAATCAATCAGGGCCTTGAACTGTGAAAGTAATTCCTCAATATCATCTTTAGTAATCATCTGAGGCATTGACCCATCATGCCATATTTGCTAGAGCTCTCCTCATGCTGATAGCCTGGATCACTCCTCCTTGTACACTCTTTCAGTATTGGGGATATCCATTAATAGCACCCCATATTTTGCTTTTGGTGAGAGTTTAAGCAAGTCTGTGAGGTTAATAGAGGCAGGTTTTGTAAACTAGCCAGTCCTCAGGACATGTTGATGTAAAATGTACCAGTTCGTTCTAGTACCTCCTTTTTTGACACCTCCATTCCTGACAGATCTCATCATCTTTATTACCTGCCAAGATAAAACATCTCACCAACATCCTCTGTACTGAAGACTGATGAAAAGTAATCAGCTTCTCTCCAATGTCTTTATCCTTCTTAGCTGCTTGTTTTAATTTCCTAAAAGTGCAGCAGATCCATCAATTCTCTCACAGGCTTCTTGTTTCTCATGTGCTTAAACAATTTCTTGTTACAAGGGGAGGCAGGTTTGTATAATTTTTGGTAATGGGTCCAAGTCCTGCCCTCCCCGACCCCTGCACATGCCTTGTAAGCCAATATTTTTCTTTTTAAATGATGTAAAAATGGACTGGAAACTAAGTATTTAACAGTTTCCCCATATTGCCTAATATCACTATCATAAGAAAAATGTATTTAATGAAGAACTTTATTGCTACTCTTTTGAATATGGAAACAACCAAGCATTCTTGGATCAATAACCCTCAAAGGCAAATGGGTTCTAAACTTAAAACAAAATATAGCTCCTTCTTTTGTGACATTCTTCAGGAAGCAAACACTTTTCATTGTTGACCTTGGCATGGGGCAGGAGCAGTGAATGCAGGCAGGGAGAGGGAAGGGTGTCATGACATTCACCCAGCCCCAGCTGCTCAGGTCCAGAAAGCCCCCTCACCTCCCCTGTGGTAGGTGCTGGGGGCGGGGTATTGTGTGCATCATCATGTGTGGCATCCTCCCCTGTTGCTTCCCCTCACTGTAGGCTCACTGGGAGTGATGGATGGAGTTGCCCTTTTCCAAGGATGGGGTGGGAATCATGACTGTAGGTGGAGCGGGGGCCAGGGAGTCATGAGGCCAACAGTCACCCAAGCCCCAGTTGCTCAGGTCCAGACTCCAGGAGGCCCCCCTCAGTGTTGGAGTCGTCTCCCAGTGGGTGCCAGGAGGAGGGGGGCTGACATCACATGTGCCCCTCCTCCCTCTGCAGGCTCAGCAGCCGCCTCAGCCTGCCGCCAGCACTGCTGACCTTTGTTGTAGCCAGCAATGGAGCACAGAGCAGAGTGGCAGGGCAGCTGCCTGCTGCCCAGGAAGCAGGCAGGGACGCTCTGGTGGATGCTCGCAGGGATAGCAGGTGGGGCCGGGGGAGAGACCCAGCCCCGAATGTTGGTAGAGTCAGGCCCCTGAATATTACTGGAACACAGGCACTACAGGCCCATATAACTTGCCTCCCCTGCTTGTTACTCATTTTTAGGTTGATAGCCAAACATTTTAGCCCTCCTGTTTTATATCTTACCTGCCATTGTTCGTGTTTTGTTCTAGACACTTCATATTAGCTGGATTTCCCTTATTGTCTGGTATCTGTTTTGCTGTGTAAAAATGGAAAATACTCTCTTTGTAAAGAAGAGATGTCTTCCCTGGAAAACATGCCTGATATTGTGCCAAAAATTATTTTCAAAGCTATTAGGGAAATG
The DNA here is from genome assembly GCA_007922305.1 of Dermatemys mawii. Taxonomy (NCBI): domain Eukaryota; kingdom Metazoa; phylum Chordata; order Testudines; family Dermatemydidae; genus Dermatemys; species Dermatemys mawii. Next base: position 461,177 of record ML677337.1, read on the forward strand.
GAAAATAAAATTGACTTCATTACTGTCAGAGTTACTAGAATAAGAGCGAAAATAGACTCTCTGCAGGGGCAAGTAAATAATAATATATCTTTCATTCAGATGGTTGCCACTAAAGCAGACTGTTTAACTGAAGACTGTGATGCTTATGAAATGGAATGGATCAGTGCAGCCAGGGCACGTCACTGAAAGTTTCCTGCAGCGAAGCCAGTCTATGATAGGTAATTGTCATGTTAGAAAGATGAAGTAAAATAATATATAAGGGAACATTTCTGCAGTAAAGATTTGATAGAGCAATCAATTAGAGGTCAAACTGAGTCTTTTACTATCCATGAACCTCTTTGCAAAGTTGTTACACTGTTGACGTACTGGAAGAATAATAAATATTTATTCTTAGAGCCTGATGCCATACCCTCACAGGCACCAGCTTTCCTCAGTAAGCTCAACCCCCACTGAGCCCCAGCCTCCTTCCTCACTTTCCACTCCTTTCACCGAGAACTCCCCACCCCGTTCCACATCTCTTCCCACTTCTGCTCTGCCCCGCTCCACCTCTTCCTGCCTAGTTCCGCCCCCTTCTCCGAGCACACCCTGCCCCCACTTCTCCTCCTACTCCCAGTGCCTCCTGCATGCTGCAGAACAGCCAATCACAGCAGGTGGGAGGTGCTGGGAGGGAGGTGGAGGAGTTGATTGGCAGGGCCATTGGCAAGCAGCAAGCACTGGAAGGAAGAGGGTCAGCTAATTATTTTCTGTGGGTGCTCCAGATCTGGATCACCCATGGATGGAGAGCCTATGCATACTCTTACTCACAATGAATAGTCCCACTAAAGTCATTGAGTAAGAGTTTGAGACCAAGCCCTTTATGCTGGAAATGAGGCATCAATTTGTAAGAGTGAAAGTAATTAACCATTGGAACAATTTACCAAGGGTCATAAGACCATAAAAATGGCCACACTGGGTCCGACCAAAGGTCCATCTAGCCCAGTATCCTATCTTATGATAGTGGTCAGTGTCAGATGCTTCAGAAAGAATGAACAGAACAGGGAAATTTATCAATTGATCTATCCCTTGTTGTCCATTCCCAGCTTCTGGCCTTCAAAGGTTTAGGGACACCCAGAGCACAGGTTTATGCCCCATATCAATTTGACTAGTAGCCACGATGGACCTATCCTCCTTGAATTTATCTAATTTTTTTTAAGAATCAGAGAGGTAGCTGTGTTAGTCTGGAATTGAAGAAGTAACAAAGAGTCCTGTGGCACCTTAAAGACTAACTAAAGTCTTAGAGCATAAGCTTTCGTGGGCTAAGTGGGCTAATATCCACTTCGTCGGATGCATGCATGGTATTAGCCCATGAAAGCTTATGCTCTAATACTTCAGTTAGTCTTTAAGGTGCCACAGGACTCTTTGTTACTTCTCTAATTTTTTTAAACCCAGTTATACACAGTGGATTATCCATTACTGACAATTTTTAAACCAAGCCTGGATTTTTCCTAAAAGATGTGATCTAGGAATTATTTTAGGGAAGTTTGATGGCCTGTGTTATACAGAAGGTCAAACTATATTATCACAATGGTCCCTTTTGGTCTTGGAATTTATGAATCTATGTGAACAACTATAACTATATAGTAACTCTATAAAAGTAATTTGCCCTCTCTTGATATTCACCCCTTCTTGTCAACTGTTGAGAATAAGTCACTTCCATCTTAACTGAATTGGCCTTATTAGCACTGACTCCTTCCTGCCCCCCACTTGATAAGGCAACTCCCATCTTTTCATGTGCTGTGATATATCCATCAAGACGCGATAAAGCAATCACCAAAGGCACTCCTGTCGACTCCGGAACTCTACCTCGCCAAAAGGTGCAAGCTGGAGTGGATGGGGGAGCCCACTGCTGACCTCTGCCACCATGAGGACGGCAGGTATGTCAGCCTAAGATGTGTTATTCATGTAGCTGAAGATGCGTATCTTAGCTCGACTCAGGGAATTATAGACCATTCAGCTTAACTTTGGTATCTGGAAAGACAATGGCTCAAATAATAAAACAATCAATTTGTAAACACCTAGAAGAAAATAAGGTAATAAATTACAGTCAACATGGATTTGTCGAGAGCAATTCATGTCAAACCAACCTAATATCCTCCTTTAGCAAGCCTTGTGGATGGGGAGAAAACAGTAGAGGTGGTATAATTTGACCTTACTGCTTTTGTTTACTGTCTCACATGACCTTATCAATACAAAAACTAAAGAAATATATCCTAGACAAACCTACTATAAGGTGGGTGCATTACTGGCTGGAAAACCGTACTCAGATTAGCTACCAGTAGTTCACAATAAAGCTGGAAGGGCATGTAAAATGAGGTCCCCTGGGGATCAGTCCAGTTCTCTTTAATTTCTTCATAAATGATTTAGTTAAAGGCATAGAGTACACTTGTGAAATTTGAACAGGTACCAAGCATGGAGGGATTGCAAACACTTTGGAAGACAGAAGTAGAATTCAGAATGATCTTGAAGAACTGGAGATATGGTCTGAAATAAATAGGATGAAATTCAGTAAGGACAAATGCAAATTCCTACCTTTAGGAAGGAATAATCAGTTGCACAAATAAAAAGTGGGAAATTAATGCCTAGGAAGGAGTACTGCAGAAAAGGAGCTGGTGGTTGAAATGGATCACAAACTAAATAAAAGTCATCCATGTAATACTGTTGCAAAAAAAAAAATCATTCTCAGATGTATTAGCAGGAGTGTTGTAAGCAAAACACAAGAAGCAATTCTTCCATTCTACTCAGCACTGAAAAGGCCTCAACTGGAATACTGTGTCCAGTTCGGGGCATCAAACTTTGTGAAAGATGTGAACAAATTGGAGAAGGGCCAGAGGAGAACAACAAAAATAACTAAAGATCTAGAAACATGACCTATCAGGAAAGATGGAAAAAACTGGGTTTATTTAGTCAGAAGAAGAGAAGACTAAGGGGGGACATGATGACAGTCTACAAGTATGTAAAAGGTTGTTGTAAAGAGGGCTATGATGAATTGTTCTCTTTAACCACTGAGGACAGGAATAGTAATGGGCTTAAATTGCAGCAAGGAAAATTTAAGTTAGATATTAGGAAACATTTCCTAATTGTGAGGATGGTTAAGCATTGGAATAAATTATCCAGGGAGGTAGTGGAATCTCCATCTTTGGAGGCTTTTAAGAACAGGTTAGACAAACATCTGTTAGAGATTGTCTAGATAATACTTAATACTTCCTCAGTCCGGGGAACTGGACTAGATGACTTACTGAGGTCCCTTCCAGTCCTACACTTCTGTGATTCTGTGGTCTGTGTTTCACTCTAGTCACATATGTCTGTGTCATTGAAGTAACCCCATTTCTGGATATTGACTTTTGACCTGACAACTCTTGTTCCAGGTCGATCCATCCTTCTCTCTGCCTGCAAGAAGGCCGCTGATGTGTGGCAATAGCAGGAAGTGTTCATGTCACCCCTTATCAGCTTCTCTCAGTCTGAGTTCTGCTGAACACCTACCACTATAATTCTGAATGAAGTGAGGAGTCAGAGAATTTGCCTATCCCAATTATATAATTGTGTCACCACTTTAACATAGCATTAAGAGTGTGCATAAAATCTGATGGTTTCTATCAGATGATGTTATAAATATTTACAGCTAAATCTAAATTTAAAAACAATACCCCATGTAACGATGTGTAACTCTTTCCTTGCACTACACTGCTGGCACCATGAAAGGGGAAAATCTGAGCTTGTAAAAATCAGTTTAACCTGAACTGGGACCACAAACACTAATGTGCCTTAATCATAATTATGAGATTATTGCATAGGATCACTGTGTGCAGAGTTAAGGTTGTTTGGGTGCCTCAATTGTGCTTTTCCATACCTTAATATGTTTGGATTTCTTTTCAGTTTAACCTTAACTCCCTTAGTTTAACCATGCTTCCTCAGTCTATAAGCATTATTATTTCAAATAATTGCAACATCCCTATAATGTATTTTGCAGTAAGTTATTGCTATGTACTTTCAATCTATTTCGTCCAGGAATAAAAATAAAATATATAGGAATGTGTATTCTATATGCCATTTGCCATATGATTCATTGAAACAGCAAACAAAAAAAGTGTTCAATTTGCCTCAGAATTTCTGTCTTCATTGCCAAAATATGTCCCAAAGTAATTGTAAAAATTAATCATCAAGTTCTTTGGATGAAAAGCACTATGGGCCGAACACAGTCAACCTCACTGACCTTTAATTCTGTGGGATTATTCACAGAATAAAGATATTAATGAAGGTAAATAAAGGTGAGAATCCAGCCCTAATATTTTTATAAAGAAAAACCCCTAGGGATTGCTAAATTGTATATTTCCACAATGGCAACGTTAGCTGCAATTTTTAAGGTAAACTTGTCTCAAAGCAACATGCTTTCAAAACATTCTTTATCAACAGGTTGACAATTCTGGAGCAAGAAGGCTTTCACAGAGACAAGACATTGTTAGTTTGTTCTCCTCATTCAGCATTGCAGCTAAAGCACTGCACTTCACTGTATGATAAAAGGGCCATACTGCTAATGCTTCATTCTTGGCTATGTGTAGGTGATCAGGTGGGAGGATAGCTGTCTGACAGAAGCAGAAGGTGCTTATAGAAACATTGAAAATGCTCTCTGAGAGAGCAGTGCAGCATGTCTGACTCTGGCCAGGCCACCAGAGCGGAGTAAGGGGGCCAGGGACTGGGGGTTAGATAAGGGGTCAGGGCAGGGAGGAGACAGGGAGCAGGGTGGGGTTGGGAAGGGGTGGGGTCCTGAGGGGTGGTTAGGGGCAGGCAGTCTCTGGAGGGGGTGTTTGGATGGATCTGGGATTCTGAAAGGGGTAGTCAGGGGGCAGGAAGTATGAGGGGGTCAGATAGGGAGTGGGGCCAGGTTGTTTGTGGAGGCAAAGCCTTCTCTGACCCGGCCCTCCATACAAGTTTTCAACCCTGATGTGGCCCTCAGGCCAAAAAGTTTGCCCACCCCTGCTCTATAGTCTAAACAAATATACGTAATTTACAGCTCCTCTGTCAGAAAACCCAAACTGCATTGTTTCAGAGAATGCTATTATCAGTGATTTCTGAACAGGATGCCAAATAGCTCCAGATAGAAATGGATCCAATCAAGGATAAAACAGCACCCTGGGTTGTTTCTTACAGAAAAAGACCAACCTTGAAAGAAATATTTCTCTGACACTGGTTGTTGGAAGTGGAATATTAATTATGATGGACCAGATCCTCTGTTGCAGTGAAAATGCAGTGTCCAGGTCAGCAGGCAGAGCTGGCTTAAAGCTTATCTTTCTTGTTACTTGGTACTACTCTGTGCATGGCCATTCCCCTGTACTGTTAGAGTTGCTGCAAGGCAGGAAAAAGGGGTTGTGACTTAAGATAAGATGGAGTGGTTGGAAATGGCTAAGGCTATTCTAACTTACTTTGTGCTGCATCAGCCATGAGGGGATGAAAAAACCCCCAAAGATTAGCGTGGCATAAGGACATCCCAGTCACTCCCCTTTTCCCTACAACTATACCCTGCTTTTCACTGCTACACGAGCACCCAGGAAGGTGTGTAGCATAAGATACACTTCCTTGGTGTTAAATCACTGGAGCTCACCCTTATATTGGAATATTTAACTGCTCCACCAGGAAAATATGCCTTTGTAGGCATTTTGGTGACATGATGCAAAGTGGCTGCACTACGTGGTCCACACAGGAAAATCTGAGTATGCTGGATATAGATGTAAGCAGTGTCAGGAATGAGATATATTCTGACATCTGGTGGCGAACTATGGGAATTGCAGTGAGTTTTGGAAAATAACTTTGGGGCTGACCCATTTGCATAGACACACCCACTGTGCCTAGCCTGAGCCCACAGCAGCCCACATGGCCACTTCGGCTGATGTGGGAGCCCCAGTTTCTATGTTATTGGGGCAGGAAATATAAAGTGATGTTACCCTGATTTGGTGAATGAAGGACTATGGACACATACTTGGCCCTTGTTATGATGGAGGGACTCGCCATCATCTAGGTAGCACTCACTGGGCAAGGGCCATGCGTTTCAGAACACTCTGAAATTGAGAGAAGTTATGGGTAGGTCTCTATACTTTTTGGTGAGGGACTTGTGTAAGGGTCCTCCAGGCTTATTGCACTGTGCTATGTTAGAGCTAATTTTGATTCCCTTAGGAGTCTTGGTTCAGCCTGCTAAGCTGAATTCACTTTGAGTCTGCTGGTGTACCTGTGCTAAGGTGCTGACACCTTCCCCCCCCCCCCAAGAGCTGAAATCACTGAGCACTGTGTTAAGGGGGGGGGGCCTAAAGGCATGTTGGTGGCACCAAGCAATTTGGGCAGCTAGCAGAACAAAGCAGCGGACTCAGCTGAGCGGTTCCTGGGTGCAGTTTGTGCAACTGGCAGCAGACTCAGCCAAGCGGTTCCTGGGTGCAGTTCGTGTGGCTGGCGGAGTGGCTGGCACAGCAGAGCAGTCCGTGTGTCGACTAGCGGAGCTGTTTGTGCTGCTAGTGGAGTGACTGGCACCGCAGAGCTGTCCGTGTGTCGGCTAGCAGGACGGCTAGTGGGGTGACTGGCGCTGCAAAGCAGTTCGAGTGTCGGCGAGCAGAGCAGAGTGGATTGCGGTGAGGGCTGCAGCGGAACCCCACAGAGAGGCGGCGCAGTCGGCCTCGGACCACGTAAGATGCCCCGTGCCCTACCCTCCATTTCCACCCAGGCTGGGAGGTAAGACTCTGCCAATTGACTTTTGAGCTCTGCACTGACCCAGAACAGAGACTCTTGGGCTGCTGGACTTTGGGACTATTGAGTGACTTTTTGGGGTTGTGGAACTCAAGAGCCAAAGGGAAGGGGGCTTCTGGTTCATGGTTTGCTATTTGCTATTTGCTGGGAGGGGGGCTTCTGGTTCATGGTTTGGTTTATTAACCTTGTTTGTGGTGTTTCCCCAATATAATGCCACATTGTTTCTCTCTGTTATTAAAAGGCTTTGGTACACTCAGACTCAGTGCTTGCGAGAGGGGAAGTATTGTCTCTTACAGACGCCCAGAAGGGTGGTATATGGTTGTCCCAGGTCACTGGGTGGGGGCTCGAGCCGGTTTTTGTATTGTGCTATTGGAATGGAACCCCTGGATACTGAACCTGGCCCTTGTTGCTGCCAACTCTGATGGGCAGAAGGGTTACATATGCTCTAGTCATTTGTGACTAGAAAGTGAGCAATTAAACTGAGATTTACCAGATAAAGGGTCACAGCTTCATTCATTGTGATACCAAGTCTCAAAGATAACCAAGAGACCAGTTCAGTTTTCATTGAAGTCAACAGGAGTCTTTCCGTTCGATAAGGTCCTAAATTCATATGAAGATACATTCAGAAGAACAAGGTCTCAGACCAAAAATATAGAAACTCTATACTTCACATGTCAAGTTTTGTATATATGGTATTATTACGCTGTCTGCTGTTCAAATGCCCAGTAATTGTGTTCATAAGTCATTTTTAAAAACAACTCATCAGAATGTGTGTCAGTATTTAAATTTTCTGAGGAAAAGAAAGACCACTTTATTACCTGCCTAATAGCAAGTTGCACAAAGATACACTGGAGGGTAGGACTAGGCACTTGTGAGGCCATACCTGGAATACTGCGTACAGGTTTGGGTTCCCAACTACAGAAAGGTCATGGACAAATTGGAGAGAGTCCAGCAGAGGGCAATGAAAATGATTTGGGGTCTAGGGCACATAACTTACGAGGAGAGGCTGAGGGAACTGGCTTGTTTAGTCTGTGGAAGAGAAGAGTGATGGGGGATTTGATAGCAGCCTTCAACTACCTGAAGAAGGGTTTCAAAGAGGATGGAGCTAGGCTGTCCTCAGTGGTGGCAGATTACAGAACAAGGAGCAATGGTCTCAAGTTGCAGTGGGGGAAGTCTACGTTAGATAGTAGGAAAAACTATTTCACCAGGAGAGTGATGAAGCACTGGAATAGGTTAGCTAGGGAGGTGATGAAATCTCCATCCTTAGAGGTTTTTAAGGACCAGCTTAACAAAGCCCTCGCTGGGATGATATAGTTCGTCCTGCTTTGAGCAGGGGGTTGGATTGCCCTACCAACAATTTGCTGATTACGTACAACTTATGTAGGTGGTAGGAGGAGCATCGGGGGCATAAACATTTACAGGAACAACTTAGGCCAGATACAGGGAGGTGCCCACTGAAAATTCAGCCCTTGATAGAGAAGTCGTCTGACAGAGAAAATGAGGATCACTGACAATATTTGAGTTCCAGGTGACTTGGCTTTGTACTTCATGAAAACATATTACAAGGCTCAAAGCCAACAGTGGAATGAGTTGAATAATAATAAATTGTATGTTAGAGAAAAAATAGATACTTGCTATACTATGAAATACATCAATGAACTATTCTGACTATTATGGCCCTAGTGTGGAAGATGAGTGAGCAGGAGGATTTGAACTTAAGGAAGGAGTTATTTATTTCCTTTTTAATGGAAAATATGTTTATACTGCGAGTTGCTGTGCAGCAAATCAGGGTGTGACTCTTCAGTGCATCAGATTGCTGTACAATAAGGTCCCATGTGGACACTATTATAGCACAAGCAGTAGTATACTAAGGTGCACTCTCGGACTTTCATTGTGCTGTAGAGGTATCCACACAGTGAATTACTGCATGACAAGTTGGTGTGCTGAAGATTCACACCCTGGCTTGCCACACAGTAATTGCCTTGTAGACAAGCCCTAGAAAGGAGTAAATTCAGACACTAGATAAACTAAGATTTACTAATAAGATTATTGTAGCCTGCTTTATTTGCAATATGTATAGATTCTGAGCAATAAACCATAGAAGAATTGTAAATATATTATCATAATTTTCATACTGTTTCTCATTCATTATTTTTAAACCGTGAGAATTGTTTCTGTTCTACCAGTAAGATAGCCCAGTTTCCAAGCTCTGCAGGCTCTCTGCCAAAAAACTCAACTTTTTCAACTGGAAATGGGTTGCTGCACACTAATAATCATGTAATTCTAATGTGAACACGTATTACAGGTGAACTGAGAGCATTCAACAAATTCCAAAAGCCTGTATAACTTTTTTTTTAATCTTAGGAAATTTTATTTTAACTTGAGATTAACTCAATCATGTGCATATCATCCAATAATCAAAATACAAGCTCAAAATTTATATCAAAATGTCATTAGAAAGCACCGCTAGGGGATGAATAATAATTATTTGAGTACTGAGACAATAATTTGTTTTGTATTACACCAGTATAGCACTTACAAAATACTTACAAAAACTACTAACATACTAATTAGACTCTAAACACAAAATAAATCCTTTCAAATGCAAGTCTAAGTTTTAAAGTAGCAATAATCAAAAGAATATAGATGTACTTTTGTTTGCAACATTTATAAAATGAAATAAAGGTCATATTATACGATTTATGCAGTATATATAACATAGAAGTCAAATGTAGCAGTTCTGTGAGCATAATGAAAAGGCAGCATCAAGGTTTAAAATACCACAAAAATACATGATTTAGGCAATATTTTCAGAACTGTTGGTGAAATGCAATGATGGAAAAAAACAACAACAAGTTTACAAACATCTTACCAGCCACGCAGATCCTCTGGATAAAGTATGATCTCTCCAACCAGCTGATTTGTGCCATAGGAACCTATTTCAATTCCAGTTGCAACATTAGCCAGTTAAAACTGGTCATTTGCACTCATGGATAGCATCCTCTTATTGATCATTCTCACATAACACAGACTGAATACTGCTGTCTTTCTGCACCCAAAATGCAATTGACTTCAGTGGATATTTTAGATATGTAGAAATTCACCACAGTGTGGAAGGTGAGCATGAGTCCTTCTGAGTCAGCTAAGCTTTGTTGCTCATATTGGATGGGGAGAACGGGTTGCTGATGGAACCTGACACAACAGAAGTGGTTTCTGCACTTGCCCCTATATAGACAGGTGCAAAAAGCTCAAGAACAAAATGCAAGAGGCCACCTGCACCTTTACACTTAATTCCATGTTCCTAATCTCCCCCATTTCACCCACAGAGCCCAATTAGTTGGGTTTAAAAAGTGATTAAGCACTCAAATGAGAATGATAAGAAGTTAGATTTGGACAAGGGATTTTAACATATATAGCAAGTACTATTTGTTTTCACAAGAAAAGTGGAGGACAGGGTTATGGAAGAAAAATGGATACATTTACCCAGAAGTGAAAAAAAGAGCAATTATTTCATTGTAAAATTCCTAAAAGCATGGAAATCACAGAAATGTCTCAGCCGCAGAATGAAACAAACAGAAGTAGACAGAGGTGAGAGGAGCAGCAAGATCCATGCCTGTGAAGTTAAGCTCCCTGGGCCAAGGACCTGTCTTTATAAATACATCTGCAAACCACAAGGCATGCCTATGACCCTAGAGCAATAATAAATAAATCATTTAAAACCAGGGAACAGACAGCATAGAGAGGATAAATTCTTTAGTTCTCTGCAGAAACCCACTACCCACCAACAAATACAGAACTGGGAGCAGGTGTTCACAGTGGGTAGGTTAGTACCTTCGCATGTTTAGTCTGAATTAAAAATAAATGCTATTGATGTAAAAATAAATGAACTAGAACTTGATTACAGTGATGCCAAAGGCAGAATTTCACAGCATAGTAGGCTTATAGACATACTTATCTGCATGATAATACAGAAAAGCAATAATTAAAAGTTGGCTGTTTGCTTCTCTGTTTTCAACTGTTTTCTCCATTTTTATGGTAAAGTTTTCAAAAGTGCATGAGTGAGTTAGGAGCCTCAATCCCATTTTCAAAAGTGACTTGGACATTTTGGCATTGCTACTCAATGTTGCAAGGCCAAGATGATTTAAACAGCCAGGTCCCATTGTCAAAAACAACTTAGGCTCATAAATGCCTGTCTCAGTCATTGGGATATAAGTGGCTAGTGGGATTTTCAAGAATGCCCATGGGAGTTAGGCATCTAGGCCAGGGGTTCTCAAACTGGTGGTCATGACCTCCTGGGGGGTTGCAAGGTTACTGCAAGGTGGGGGCATCACAAGCAGTCAGCCTCTACCCCCAAACTCTGCTTTGCCTCCAGCATTTATAATAGTGTTAAATATTTTAAAGTGTTTTTAATTTGTAACAGGGGGACTCATATGTTTGCTGCATGAATGGGTTCACCAATACAAAAGTTTGAGAACCACTGATCTAGGCATTTTTGAAAATGCCTCTAGCACCTAGTTGCATCTTTAAGGACCTAAAGACATTTAAAACACCAACACCAGCTCCTAAGTCACTCAGGCCATTTGAAAAATGTTATCCTTGTTCCAGAAGTGGTCTTATTGAAGCCAGTGGGGTCACTTGTATTTCATTATGAAAATAAAATATAAAAGCCAGACTGGTATGGTAACTCTGGGGGAGTATAATGCAGACAAGGACAAAGGATCATAGTGCTCCTATGTCTGTGACAAAGGAAAATTCACCACATGCTGCAGCTAGGTCATCCTATTTTTTTTCCAAATACAAGGGCTGGGGGGGATAATCAATCCTGCTAAGCAACCAAATTAAAGGTAAAGAGGTGCGAACAGGAAGGGAAGAGGGGAAATCATCCAGGAAATGATATGGAGGTGACACTGTTGCATTTGATCCATGTGTGCTTTGAGTGGAAACAGCTAGTTGCCAATGTGAAATTACTCTCAACAAGCAGGGGCAGGCATATGAGAAGAGTGATTTGCAGCTGGTAGACAGCCCATTGGCCCTACAAAGGGACCAAACTGTGCTGCGAGAGGCCAGTGGCTCCTGAGTCAACAGCAGTAGGCCAGGAAATGTTGGTTTTTCTCAAATTATTGGAAGTCACTGCTACACAGGATCCACCAGCTGCCATGCTGGCTACACTCTCCCAAGTCCCAGTGCCACTCACTCAAGTTTCGCTTGGTTCGTCATGCTTCCGTACAAAGTTAGTTGTACCCCCAGAGGCTTGTGCTTCCTGACTAAGAACTTATGGATTAAGTGATTTGTACACACTCACACAGGAGGTCTGTGATGGGAGATCTGAGTTCAATTTTCTGCTCCAAGGGCTGAGCTACTGCCCTAACCAGAAAAATCAGACCTCACTGTGAGAAATTGTTTTCTCCCTTCTTTTTTTCCTCTTTATGGTATTATCCGAAAAATCCACACACACAGACTATTGTACTCCATTTATCTACCCCAGACTCCAGCAGAATGATGGGCTGATTTTTTTTCCTGCCAAGTTTAAAAAATAGCACCCTCAGCTTCTGTTTGAAGACTGAAGTGTTTCAAACCCAAAGCCTAGAGCAGTTAATTAAGGTGATAGCCAAGCATTTCTGTCAAGCTCTGATGTCTGTCTGACACCCATAGTGCCTTTTAGGACTCTTTTCTAGTAATGATAACACAAAAGATAAGGATAGTTGAACCAGAGCAGGTAAAGTAACAGCCACCCTAGCTTTCATTTGAGACCTGAATTGAACTTTCTGTTAAGTTTCAAATCATTTTTGCTAAGTTTAAAAACATATTTTTCATTTGCTTAAACCTCTCATCTCTTTAGGTTTTGAAAGGAGCTGAATTGTAGAAGTGACAGATTGCTGCACCACAGTAACTCTGATGCTTATATGCCAAGGTGGCTGTAAAATGCCAAAATTCATCAGATAACTTTTCCTTCATGTATAATTGTAATAGGTATAAGATAGAAATTGATTCAGAAAGTATCAGAAATCTCATGAGTATGCCTGTTTTGCAAGATTCCTCTCTACTTTTGCAGAGGTTCAAATAGTTCAGATATGCTGTTGAATGTTTGGGTGCTTATCCAAATTATAACCTTAAATGTCAAGAGGTTTCAGGTTATCATCACTAATTAAATACAATAGCACCCACCAGACTTACATGTGGGACCAAAACACAGGTGCTGGACCTGTCTGAGTCATCTCTATATTGGCAGATTTCTAGCTTGTTTTCTCTCTGCAAGTGAAAGGGTGAAGGGCAATGACATCACAAGCTTTTCCAAGAGAGCCTAGAGGCACTTGTTTGTCAAAGCTAAAATCCCACTTTGGCAATCCTACTCCAGAGTTCTAAAGAAATCAGACTTTCACATTGTGAAAACCTTTATCGAGAGTCCCATAGGGCTTAGTACTTAGCACCTTCATATATATGATTCTTCTTTCAGAGTTCATCTAAATGCCATCTTTGTATCATACTTATGCCAGGAGCAATGAGATTTATTGCTTCTTAACATCATTTAAATAATTTATTTTGCTGTATTTTGTCTTTTCTAAGAATCTGACAAGTGACCTGAAAATAATATGCCTAAAATAAGCTTTCAAGGCACAATACCCATTTGCGGATTCAATACGCAGTAATTCCCTTAACAAATTCCACTGTAAACTCATTAAATGTAAGTTAATAGTAGGCGTCTGACTTACTGACTGACATAAGGTTTATATTAGGTCACATTGTGAGTTTCCTTTGCAGCTGTGGGAAAAATCTTCATACTTAGCAAAAGATAATGCGTTTATGAAAAAGCAAAACTTCACCCCTGCCCTCAAATTATATCTTAAGGGAAAATCCTGATCCCTCCTCCAAGCTCGTGGAGGAATCTCAGCAAAGAACGTTGTGCAGGGTGGAGCTCTGCTCACTACAACTCAGCATGTAGTTAGGGCGGAACTGGCAATGGGTGAAGAGCAAAGACTACAGGATCTGTTCCTAACCAAATCCATTCAGAGCATCCATGGAGTCAGGGGGAAGAAGTTGCCATGGTGCATAGCTGGCACTGACCACTTCCATGTCCCATCCCATTCACAGATCCACTGTTTGCTCCCTTACATTCACCTAAGCAGAAGGGAGTGTTTTGCCCTTTGTTTTTAAATGTGAGTCTTCTCATGGCTGCCTTATGTGTTTTAATAAAACATGACTTATCTCACTTCACCTCCTTCTGCATCTAATTCCCCAACTGTATATTTACATAAATCCCAGCTGAAGTTCATGTGTTCACTCAAAATACATCCATTGTGTGGGGTGCTTTCCATTTCCCTCGCTCTCGCCGATTCATGTTAAAAATCAAGAAGTATTTTAGAATATATTAAATTTAATTCAGTAATGTGCAGTGAATCCAAGCAGTAGTACATAGTTTTTGTCAGTAGCTTGCTCTTCTGGAACTTGTGATATTTACCTGCAGGGTGCTATTGAACAACCATGACTGTTACTACTAAGATATTTGTATTTAAGGTGATACTTATGAATGGTTCTGTATTGTTTTTGCATTGCTAAAGCATGACAAGCAGGGCATTTCTCCACCCCACCCCCCTCATTTGAAAAGCACGTTGCAGCCACTTGAACACTGGGATAGCTGCCCATAAAGTACCACTCCCAATACTACTGCAAATGTAGCCACACCAGTGTGCTTGCAGCTGTCAGTGTGGACAGACTGGAACACTTTCCCTAGTGCACTCTCTGAAGGCTGGTTTAACCCAAAGCACTCTACAGCTACAAGTGAAGCCAAGCCATTAGATGTTTTAGCAGAATATTGTAAGCAAGACATGAGAAATAATTTTTCCACTCTACTCAGCATTGATAAGGTCCCAGCTGGAATACTGTATCCAGTTCTGGGCACCACATTTTGGGAAGGATGTACACAAACTGAAGAAAGTCCAGAGAAGATCAAGAAAAATGATAACAGGTCCAGAAAACATGACTTACAAGGAAATATTAAAACATTGAGTTTGTTTACTTTAGTCTGTAGATGAAAAGACTGAGGGGAGGGACACACAACAGTCTACAAGTATGTAAAAGGTTTATAAAGAGGAGAGTGATACATTGCTTTCCTTATTCACTAAGTACAGGACAAAAAGTAAGAGACTTAAATTGTAGCAAGAGAGATTTTGGTTCAACATTAGGAAAAAAAATGGTAACTGTAAGGGTAGTTATGCAGTGGAACAAATTACTCAAGGAGACTGTGTAATCTTCATCACTGGAGATTTTTAAGATCAGGTTAGACAAACACCTGTCAGGGATTGTCTAGATAGTTACATAGATGATCTATGAAGATCCTTTCCAGTCCTAAATTTCTATGATTCTATGTTATCATACCTGTTTATTAAGCCATTAGTAATTATTAATTTGCACTTATGTAGCACTTTCCTGCAAGTGGACATCAGGGGATGGATCATTTAATGATTACTTATTCTGTTCATTCCCTCTAAAGCACCTGGCATTGGCTACTGTCAGAATACAAGATACTGGGCTAGATGGGCCATTGGTCTGACTCACCATGGCCATTCTTATGTTGGAAGTGCTATAAAAAATGAGCAAATTCTGTCCTTAGCTGAACTTAGAGTTTGTGTGAGGATAATGTAAATGTGAGCAACAATTTGACCTGAATTACTGTAAATTAATGTTTGTGAAGATATCTTTTACAGCATGAATGATGCAGAATGTTTATTTCCTAAATAATATACTGTATACATATTTGGACTTGTTGACTTAAGCATAGGTTTAAGTGCTGTCCAGAACAGAGGTGGATCTAAGCACACATGTGTTTTCCTAAAATAACATTACCTTCTCAAATGACAAAATATACTTTTTTTCTTCATTAATTATCATCAGTTTGAAATACTGAAGTTTCAGTTCTTTCATCAGTCACAATTTCTTTCTACTGTTTTTAATAGCATGCTGCTTATGTTCTATACATTATAACACTTGAATATTAAATAGTATGAGAAATATAGCTTTTTTGAGTATTAGTGCAATTGTAGCAGGCTGACAGTAAGTAAAAAAGGACATGGTCCAGTGGATAAGGAATGGGACTGGCAGTCAGGAAAATTCTATTCAGTGCCAGAGCCAGAATGTGTGAAGTGTGGTAGGTCACTTCACCTCTCCATGCCTTTGTTTCTTCTCCCATTGTGTCTATCTTGTCTAGACAGACTAAGTTCCTTAAGCAAAGGGCTTGACTGTGGCCTCTAGGGCCAGTTGTAAGACAAATACTAAACAGTATGAGGCAAGTTACTGCATCTTTTGCATTCTTTTGGAGGTAGAAGAATTGTTCAATGGACATTATAAAACATTTTCTGGCTGTTGGGTAGATTCCATTGATATCAACTTTCAAACTTACTGACTTCTTAACGAAGCATTTCATTTGCCAGTATATTAGTCCATATTTAATTATAGTGGTCATGGAAGTGAGGCTCTGGAACAGAATTATCTATAAACAAACTGTATTTTTAGTTCAAAGATTTCCTTCATAGTTCCACCTGTTCACCTCATTTCTGAACGACCACTTGCTTACTTTGCAGTGCTGGCTATCTTCTTGGGTAAGACTAGCAGAAGGGCTAAACAAATAGAGTCTAAACAAATACTGAGTAGAAAGTGAATGAAGGCCTGTAAAAAACAAAAAGCTGGACACCCAGAAACACTGTTCAGTTCCCCTCCAACAGTACAATAATGTATCTGGTACATTATAAAAAAATCCACTGATTACAAATTGTGTTTGAATTCAGAATTCCTGGGGCAATAGTTTAGCATTGAAACATGAGACAATCCAATTTCCTAGTCTGCACCTCAAATTCAGAGGAATGTCTGAAAAGGAAAATCTGAAGAAAAAGATTGGTAACAGTAACATGGTTCACAAAGCAATTGATTCTGCTGCTCTTTTCAATCAAAGCCTAAACTAACACGATGTTCGAACAACAGAAGTAATTTTCTCTTGTGCTGGTAGATTTATTTAGGCATTAAGAAAAGATCTAACTGTATTATAGTTATACCAGAATCTGATGAGCTATAATGATTATTTAATTAATAATAAACCCCTTCTCTGGGAAAACAACAGAAAAGTCTGATTAGCTTTGGTAGAAAAAGTAAAATATACTAAACACTACAAAATCTGAATGTCCTGTGTGAATTGAGTGGCTTAAAAAAAAAATCAATAGAATATAGCTTTTTTTCTGTTTGTTTGTTTGTTTGTTTGAAGCAAAGGTTCATTTAAAAGGGAGTATAGACGGACAGCGCGGGGCTCATCCCTCTGGGGGCGGTGGGGCACCACACCGCCTTGCCTTCTTCGCTCAGCCGGGTTGGGGAATACCTAGCCTGGAGCTCAAGTGCTCAGAACATTCTGAGCAGCAACAGTTCAGTGCACCCAGGCCCTGAGGCAGGGCGGGGCAACAAACACACACCAGAGTCAGGGCTCAGACCTGCAAGGAAGGGGCTGAGCAATACCAGTCAGGTAGCACTGGTGTCTGGTTTGAGGGGGAGACTGCCACCCGTGGGTAAGGGTGGCAGGGGGGACGCA
This sequence comes from Dermatemys mawii, assembly GCA_007922305.1. Classification (NCBI taxonomy): domain Eukaryota; kingdom Metazoa; phylum Chordata; order Testudines; family Dermatemydidae; genus Dermatemys; species Dermatemys mawii. Next base: position 478,509 of record ML677337.1, read on the forward strand.
GGCCCACACACTCCACTGCATCCCAGCCTGAGGCCCTAGCAGCGGTAACAGATCCACTGCAGTCAGTGGGGATCCTGACCGCAACACACTGACATTGGTTCTGGGTCATTCCCCGGGCCACTTCCTAACTCCCCCTCAAAGAGTACCTGGTTGGAAGCCGTGTCTTCCATGGGCTCCTCAGAATTGCTGTTGAGGGGCAGAGGCAGAAGCTCCTCGGGGTATCCAGCAGGCAGTAAGCATGGTCCTTCCTCCGGATAGCTGGCTTGGGGTAGGCTGGGCGGCTCCTCAGGGTGGCGTGCACTGGGTAGGCTCGACCAGTCCTCCTCCAGGTAGCGGGTGCAGGGTAGGCTGGGCGCCTCCTCGGGGTAGCGTGGGCTGGGTAGGCTCGACCAGTCCTCCTTTGGGTAGCAGGCACAGGGTAAGCTCGGCCAGTTCCCAGGCTCAGTCGCGGAGGCTTCCCACTCAGGAGCTCCAGCAGTAGCGTCTGTCTCCTTTGGTGGCTGCCTCCCAAGTGAGCTCCGGGGCCAGGCCTTTATACTTCCGGTCCAGTGCGCTGACCTCTGGGGGGCGGGCGCAGGTTTCTCCAGCTCCGCCCACTTTGGGCTCTGGGGAGGCTCGTCCCTCTGCAGGGCGGTGGGGCACCACACCGCCTTGCTACAGGATCATTCAAACAAAATTGTATTGCACCATGTCTCTTATTGGAACAAGTTATCTGATGAGCTCTGTTTAGTTCAAGCCTGCTTCTTTATTTTCACTTAACTCCTTCAAAGGAGTTAAGTCGATCTTTCCACAATCTCATTTTCACACCTGTAAAGACCACATTGTCCTTTAATACTTGCTATAGGAAATCTCCTTGGAAATATATATACTGTTGCTACTTACAATCTTCTCCTACCGGTACTATTTCTGGAAATCAAAAATATTTCCATTTAACTTAAATCAGTACAGGGATCTGAATAATAAATGCACCAAAAAATTCAGTATGTGTCTGCTGTTAGTTGATCAAACAACTATTAGATTATAGCATTTATTGACTTACACAGTATGATATGTTTCCTGAGCATCAGTTTGATTCATAGAATTTAAAAAAGCCCCAACCCCGCCCCCCAATACTTTTAGCTCAGAAACAGTCACTTTTGGACTTCAGTTGGAAGACTGAAGACAGATTCAGCAACTCTATACAACGCAAAGCAGCTTACGGACAGGAAATGAAAAAGAATATTTTATCCAGTTACAGCAGAAGGGGATGCTAAATGATGGGAAATACACTTTCCTTACAGCCATATGTAGCTTGTATCTTTGAGGCAATGTTATGCAAAAGATGTGTATGGAACCCACAGGATCTGCCCCTAACCCAAATTAACAGTGACTCGTTATAATTTATATTTTTAAATAGGCAGCCATTAATATTGTTGTTGTTACCATTTAATCAGGAAGTTTGAGATTTTTGAGATTAACTTCAGCATGAAGGGGTATATATAGGGGAGAGTATAGGCTATATTTTACAAGTTTATAATTTAAGAAAGGACATAGACTAGTAAGCAAAATCCTTTCAAATCAGTATTTATTCCTGAACAGAGCAGACTTCTGTTTATCTTCCAGGAATCTCTGTAACAAAAGCTGTAGCTTTGAGGAATCTCCAAAGAGTTTCAGTTTAAATCTTTGCAAACAAGTTTGTGCACAAAAAGGGCATGAGCCCTCAGCTACGCCAGAGTTCTCTATCCTTGAAATAGAAATAGGTCAATCAGTTCCACAATGCTAGGCCATGAGCAAATTGTTAAGAAGGACATTGTCAAGCAGGTAAGATATTGGATATGATTCAGGAAACTTGGGTTGTATTCCTGGCTCTGCCACTAAATGGGTTGTAACAGCCAGTCAATGGTGGTGCACTTTAGCTGTCATAATGATGCTAGAAGTGGCATCCTGCAGTAGCCTGTTTGTGACAGGCCTTCTGCGATGCAGTCTCATTTCATAAAGTTATGTGAAATTACAATAAAACTCGAAAATGCAGTGAATTAAAGTGGCTTTATTCCTGCTGGTGCTTTTTCTGTACAGGTGGAAGAAAATGAAATGCTAGTCTTAAATTTATAAAACTTATGTAACTGCATCCAGTCCACTTTTCCAAAAATCCTGCACCACGTACATATGGGACCATCTCTTGGCTTACTAGTCCACGGACAAGGAGGTCAGGAGTCACAAGACGCTGCAAAGCCTTCCAGCTAGGTGAGGGGGTATCTAGTCACAGCCTGAGGGAAATTTAATGAAGTTACCAGGGCTTTGGTTTCATAAGTATGTAAACTTAGATCAGGGGTGGGCAAACTACGGCCCGCGGGCCACATCCAGCCCATGGGCTCCTCCTACCCGGCCCCTGAGCTCTCCGCTGGGGAGGCTGCTTCAGCCCCTCCTCTGCTGTCCTGCTTTCCCCGCAGCCTCAGTGCAGGGTGTGAGCAGCACTCTAGGGGGAGAGGATGCACGCTCCAGCGGAGCAGTGCTGCAGCGGGGTAAGGAGAAGGCCGGGGAAGGAGGTTGGATAAGGGGCAGAAGGTCTCGGGGAGCAGTCAGGAGACGGGGAATGGGGGTGTTGGATAGGATGTGGGAGTCCCAGCGGGCCTGTCAGGCGGTGGGGGTGTGGCTAGGGGTCAGAGCAGTCACAGGACAGGGAGCAAGGGGCATAGGTAGGAGGTGAGATCTTGGGGGAGCGATTAGGGGTGAAGTCTGGAGAGTCTCTGGAGGGAGTAGTCGGGGGACAAGGAATGGAGGGCTTAGTTAGGCAGTGGGGTCCGGGGGGGGGGGTTAGTTAGGGAGAGGGGCTGATCAGAGGACAAAGAGCGGGGGGGATTGGACGGGTTGGGAGTTCTGAGGGGGAGTAGTCAGAGGGCAGGAATTGGGTTGGGGTGAGATAGGGAGCGGGGCCATTAGCATGGAGCATTACCATGGAGTCATAGACAGTCCCCCAGAGCACGCTGGTCTGTCTTGCACCCTAGCAGGCCTGCCTTTGTCATAGATGGTCCCTTACACCAAAAATCACAGCAGTCCCCCAAACACTCATGACATCTATTGTAATAATTAGGCCTAAAAATTTACTGTAATTGTGAACTCATCTGTGGGAAAAGTGGATTAAAGTTTATGAAATATTTCAGTCACATGTTATGATAAGTGTTAATGGGAAAAGGTGCAGAAAGGAAACAAAGTTTGAACTAATCCAAACAAAGAGACCTCCTGATATAACTCAAGTACTATGTTAAAATCATGCCTGGTAAAACAAGAATTGTGGAACCAAAATCAGAGAACCAAAATTAGGCCTATTCGGTGAACAAAATAATGAGTGACAAAGAGTTCTGTGGCACCTTATAGACTAACAGACGTATTGGAGCAGGGGTCGGCAACCTGTCAGAAACGGTGTGCTGAGTCTTCATTTATTCACTCTAATTTAAGGTTTTGCATGCCAGTCATACATTTTAACATTTTTAGAAGGACTCTTTCTATAAGTCTTTAATATAAAAACTATTGTTGTATGTAAAGTAAATAAGGTTTTAAAAATGTTTAAGAAGCTTCATTTAAAATTAAATTAAAATGCAAAGCCCCCCAGGCCTGGCAGCCAGGACCCAGGCAGTGTGAGTGCCACTGAAAATCAGCTCGCGTGCCGCCTTTGGCACCCGTGTCATAGGTTGCCTACCACTATATTGGAGCATAAGCTTTCATGGGTGAATATTTCATGCATACTCACTTCATCAGATGCATTCACCCATTTAAGCTTATGCTCCAATATGTCTGTTAGTCTATAAGGTGCCACAGGAGTCTTTGTTGCTTTTGCAGATCCAGACTAGCACGGCTACCCCTCTGAAAAATGAGTGGATGAGCTATTCCATCCATCGCTCCTTTTGAGATCCAAACAAACTCTTTTGAGGGAAAAGCTGGCTACTGCAACACTGGCTGACAGAAAGGGGAAGAAGCAAGATTTACCTCCATGGCTGCCACTCACACTACTCAGGATCAGGATGAAGACGAATGTCCTGATCACATTGGGCCAGAGAATGGGTCCCACATGACACCACAACCTCCACCAGTTCTGATTAAATCCCAAACAGTATTTGGGATGGGAGACTGTGTGTGTCCTTCCCACCTTCCAAGGGTCCCCTTTCTTCCCTACCTTGCTCCTTTTGTAAAGAAAAAGTTATCTGATTTAATGGGAACTTGTACTTCCCAAAATCAAACTGATTTTTTCCTTATATGCCTACAAAGTCTAGGCAGCTTTTTTTCCCCTTTACACATCAATTAAATATGAACATGTATCAAAACAACATTTCTGGCAGAATATCCAAGGATCATTCCAAAATAGTCTAGCAAACCATTCCGATAACTGAGCCTTCAAATGAGAAGAGGTTACATCAATCAACAACTCACAGCAACTGAAGATTCTATTTACCAAAAATCCTTGTGTCCTGTTATAATACTTGTCAATTGGTAAAGCAATAAACAATTGTCCCTTCAAGCAAACAAATATTATGCAGCAAATGCTGCACATTGTTCCTGCTACAGCTAATAATAGCTATTAAAAATTACATACCAGCCAGCTATGTGAAAAATAAGACCAAGACTGAACACGGCAATCAGAGGTATTATTCGGGAGTTATACAAGTCTTCTAAATGTGTTGTTCAGTGAAGTACAAGATTCACAATGGACAAAAATTCTTAAAGACTTCCTTTCTTAACAACTACCTGTGCTATAAAGAGCAGTGGAATTCAGCTGTTAGAACCAAACTGAATGGATGGGAAATGCTTCCCGTCATATAGTCTGATCTCCCATTATATGAGGTATTGGGCCTCAGTTCTGCTTGTCTTGAAAATAATTGCAACACTAGCAATAAGGCCGAGACAATATTAATGCTTTTAGGGACCAATCCTGCAACTGAGTGCATTTGCCTCCCACTGAATTCAATCGGAGTTGAGGGCAATTTGAATCTTCATGGCATTTATGCAAAAGTAATAGATGACCTTTATTTTCACAATTGTGTCCATAAATGCAGCACAGAAGTTCTTGGAACATAATGTGAATGGCTGTAGCAGGGTGCTGGTGCAGAGGCACCTAATCAGCCCTGCTCAGCCAGCTCCAATCAGGGGAAATAGATTGGGGCTGGGGAAAGCCTGATGCCTGGCCTGTGGATTGGCTACACCTGCTGGCCTGAGAGCTATAAAGGCTGGAAGGAGCCAGAAGGGAGGAGGGAATGGCCAGAGCAAGGTCAATTGCCTAGCTGAGGGCTGCCTCCGCCCCCTTTGTGAGGAGCCAAACAAGCCTCTAAGTTGTATATAGTTTAACACTGGTGGTGGGCACTGCATTGTAAGATAATAAAGACACAGGTGTTGCACAGTGAAAGCCTCTCTGAGCTTTGTTTGGGCAGCCAGTGGGCTGCAGGAAAAGGGGGCCAGCAGCAGACCTGGTTACAATGGCCCAGTTTCCAGTATTGTTTCTTGGTATGGAGGAAATAATGGGTTAAGAATCTGATCCAAACTTGCTCCTGCTAAAATCAGTAGTAAAACTCCCATTGAATTAGGTGGGAGCAGGATCAAGCTGTAAAAGCTTTGTTTCCTTGTGGAGTTTGAACAAAGACTTTCTCTGTTGGGAGTGGGGGAGGCACTAAAAAGGATCTGGTTAGGACTCTCTGATCCAGGTTTTAGACCCAGCCTCAGACAAGATTAATGTAGTCAGGGGACTGCTCAAACATATATCATCTAACTACAGCCCTTGAAGGGCCATTTACCAGTGAGAAGTCACCAAAATGCTTATTCTATGCCCATTGTGGACTCTCTCTCAACAGGTAAATCCCCAGCAGGTGAGATCTGGAATAGCAGGAGCTAGAGGAACCTATTATTTCTGAATTATACTTGAGGCCCAACACATTTATTACAAAATCTTGCAAAGGTTCCACAGGAAGTGTTTATTTACTATGCAGTTACCATCAATTATATCCACATTTTCTAATAAACCCAGTCTGCTAGCAGGGGAGAAAAGGGAATTATGACTCACTTTTAAAAAAAGCCCACACTGTCCTGAACCCTAGTCTCTGGGTTCTAACACAATTTAGACAGGGACACCAGATTTAATTTATTAAATGTGAAATTTTTCTTTGCTGAGATCCTTTTCTTATTTCCCAGCATCAGTTTGCCTTATACAACTTGTGTTTATAATTTCTTGAAGAGCTCCCTGCCTACAGAGGACCATTAGCAGCAAGAGCTGTTCAGAGATAATCAGAGGGTTGGGTAAAAGAGGCTGTTCAGAGGGCACTATTTCCCTGCTGTCATTTGCATTGCTGAGGCAGCATGACAAATAACTGAACATGAGGACAACAAAGAGGAGGGCCCACACCTGCCAAGGCAGCAAAAGCAGCATACACAGCCTTGGACATGCCTGAAACTGCCAGAGCAGTTATGGAGAGAGCCAGGCCAGGCTCCCTCCCTCTGCTGAAATTTTCCTTTAGTTTTGTTTCAAAAGTTTCCACAAACAAAATTGAAAAAACTTGAAATAAAAATGTGTGTGTTTGAAAACTACCATCTCTAGCTAAAACTAATGTAGGGAAATATTAATAAAATAGATAAAACACAGACAGAGATAACAGAAAAGGGCAAAAATAAAGTATGTTAAAGTAGTAAATAAAGGTTTAAAATAAATTAGGAACAACAGTAATGGCTTAAAGCAGGAAAAACATGAGAGATATGTTCTTATCACCTCAGCTTGTTTGCTGTTCACCTATCCTTGTTTGCTTACCTCTCTGTCTGTACTGCTCCTACTACAAAGTAGCCCTTTCTGGGGCCTTAGGGACTATGTCAGTAAGAAAAACAACAGTTCATGGTAAAACTGTGCTGTTATTAATCCTGATCTCAAACTCTTCAGATAAGAAAGTTGGCCTAAGGAGGGAACTGGTGTCTAGTGGTTAGCACAGGTAGAGTAGGAATCAAGTCTCCAGGGTTCTAGTTCTAGCTCTGGAAATTGAGCACAGCATGGAACAGGATTAGGGCTAGAGGGAAAGATTTTTAACCAAAGTATAACTGGGTTAAAAAAAGAATTAGATAAGTAATGGAGAGTAGCTCCATCAATGGTTATTAGCCAAGATGGTCAGGGATGCAACCCCAAACTCTGGGTGTCCCTAAATTCTCATTAGCAGAAGATGGGACTGAATGAGAGGGGATGGATCACTCAGTGATTACTCAGTTCTGTGATTCTCTCTGAAGTATCTGGCACAGGCTTGGGAAGATAGGATACAGGGCTAGATAAACCAATGGTCTGGCCATACTTATGTACTGTTTGCCTAGGACTATAATATTATATTTATGCACTTGGAGTCACAAAGTAGGTCCCTTATCTTTCCATCAGATCCCCCTCATCATGTCCCCATCCTCAGGACACCGTGCATTGCTTTTTTCCCCCTCTTCTCCTAACCCTTCCCCCATTTTTCCCTCTCTCTCTCTTCAGGCTCTCCATGAGTTCTCATCCCCTCTTTCATAAAGAATTTGGCTCTCAGAAAGGTTGAGTCCTCCAGCATGCACTTTAAAAATGAAATTTCTTGAGTACAGTCTTCTAATCAGATGTGTAAAGACCTTCAGCATCACTGAGCACCACCTAACGCATGACACCTTGAGTGGCCACTTATTAAGCTTATCCCAGACGCACAGCAAGGAAGTGAATACTCACCTGAGGTAAGGACTGCTTCATATCATTTTGATGTGGTCCCCAAAGCCAATTATGAAACATCACTAATGGACTAAAAGAAGATGAGGACATGTGAGGGGATCCTTCTTCCTCCTAAGCGAGACTCATAGGGAACTCCCCAAAGGGAACTCATGGGGGAACAAATTAAAAACGCATACGACAAATTCTTTTTATTCTTTGAATTGGATCTTATTAGCATGTGTTAGATTAAAAGCACATGTCTGATTAGTGAAAACTGATGATTCCCAACCAATTCCTGCGGTGAATTTAACTCACATTAGTCTCCAGTCCATTTGCCTCAGAGTTTAAGAGTTTCAAAAATTAAAATGCATTTTGAACTAGCAGTCAGTAGTAGTGATTAGAAAATCATTTGAAATTTAGACCAACATTTTCTTTTTTTTTTTTGCAATTGAGAGGAGCAAGAGGTCTCAAATATTTCAGATGTATTTCAAGTCACTTTGCTCAATAAGATACATATGTTGTTTTTAACTATAGAATACTTTGGGGAAGAAATTATGCCCCATTTCCATTGTTGGCATATTTCAACCACAAAATGAGTTGTGAAAATGCCCAAAATTGCTATTGTATGTAATAGCCATTTTCGACATAGTTAGAATTTAAATGTGAGACTGTGGTGCAGCTTTCAAAATAGATTCAGGCTGCAATTTTTTTTTCTTTTAATAAAAGACTTAGTCACTTTTACTTTTCAGTGCAAACATCAGAATCCAAAAAATTAAATGAAAATTATAAACCTAAAATTACCATCTGTAACATACAGCACAGTGTTAACATTCATATGCAACCATCATTTTAAACAATCTTAAATATGAAACTATAAAAATCAAAGAGCCAGCCAGAGACTCCAGCCGACAGGAGCAGAAACAGACAAAGTCTTCTTTGGTCCTTTGAAGACCATTACTACAGTTATGAAATGAATGGACTTTCTTTGCCCTGGGCTGATTTTCTCCAACCTTTCCCCTTCTCTCCATCTCCCTCATGTTTTCTTCACCTGCGCACTATCTTTATCCTCTTCTTGCCTTCTTTTATCTTATTGCCGCCTAACTAAATTCACAAAAAAAATAAAAATAAATGAACAAACTAACTATGGTACTTACATGCTGCTTGCTGAGCTCACTTAGGTTCTTCTGCTCATATGCTCTACCCCTTCCTTCACCCTTTGTCAGTCCTGTCTATTCAGATTGTAGGCTCTTCAAGGTAGGGACTAACTGTTCTATGCTTATGGTCCTGTGTTCATGAGTAAGGCTCCTACACACAACAGAAATACAAATAAATAAATCAGGGCTTTACAAACAAGGGGACAACACAAACAAGGGAGGGGTGGGATGTCTGACAGCAAGGAACAATGAAGTGGCGGAGTCATCAAGGGTGAGGAAGAAGAGGTCTGGACTGGCCATGGAGCCTTGGGGTTTCTTAGTTAAATGTTTCTAAAAGCAGACCTCAGATTTCTTCAGACTTGTACAGTTGATCCCTGTGGCAAAGGTGGCTCTGCCTTTGGCCACTTGGTCAGAAAAGTCGGAGTACCATCATTCTATTCTGTGCCTTGATTTACTTTTCCACCTCAGTAAAAGAATTTGCTTTGTGATCATGGATAGTCTCAGATACCATGAACACTGTTACTGAGAGGCTCAAATTCAGCTGACCTGAATTGCCATAAACAATATGAAGAACACAGTGAATTTGTGTGTGCTAATCACTCCATGTTGATGCTGATGTGCCAAAATTGCATATAGGCTCATACTTAATGAGCCTATATGCAATTCTTTCAATTTGCTAGTTAAATAAAGGGTTTTGTTGTTTTACTTAAGACGTTAATGAGTTGTACTTAGTTTCTGAATGCATTTGGGGGACAAAGGTCCCCCATACCTCAGTAATGTACCTTTTTTTCATGAGACTGGATGAAGGCTATGTGGTCTGATTTTCAGAAGCTTTTCTTCTTTTCTCAGAAGCCATTTCTTCTACCAGTCTCTTCATATTCATTTATTTGGTTCTTCTGAGCTCCATTCAGTCTGCAAACAATTTTCAGGTACTGAAATTGGTTGAAATGATTGCAGACTGGTAGGGGTGAAGCCACAATATGTTGGACTGTAATCCTCCAAAATCCCTGGTGATGTCTCTGTATGACACCACATTTTTGCTCGATTTATATAAAACAGTTTGAAAACTTGAATGTCTATTGAAACATGGAAATGATACCTGAAGCACCAAAGAAAATATTTAAAATCTACATACTATAACAATGAAATGGAGTATATCATAATATTTTTTAATGATATAAGAATTCAACATGAACATTGGTAACAGTGGGTTTGAAATAGATCAGTATACCCACAAGGTTAATACAAGAATAATATTCATGGAGCAACTATGCTGCAAACTCTGGACTGGGAGATCCTAAATAAATCAAAAGAAAAAAAACTCTACAGCTCTTAACCTGAGCAGCCCAAACACCATAGAAACATCAGTGGAAATGATATGGTATAAAATAGGTGACTTAGTGATGCTTAATATCTTTGACAGGATTTACACTCTTTGATATTTACTGTGCTATTCCAACAACACATTCATTTATAAGTATTCTCAGGAAAGTCTATTGGTATGAATAGAAAAGTACAAAACATGCATTTTTCTTGTGCCATAGAAAATTTAAGCAATGCAGCAACATGTTTGCTTCAACAAATCCTCATAAAAGTATATGCTAAGAGACATAAAGAAAACCAAAGTAAATGTGTGTTTGTGTGTCTATGTGCATCTCTTCATGTGTCATTAATGCAACATTCTGTTATGAAAGAAACAAGAGCTATTTGCTAAATCTGGTAGAAAAATTCTGAAATTTTGAAATTTCTCAAAAATAATTTCTTGTGGTTTTTTTTGACAACTTAGAGAGTGGTCAATATTTCTCAGAAATGTCAAATTTCAACAAAAGAAAATTGAGAAAAATGGTCTGCATTTTTGAACCAGCTCTACTGTTCAAAACTGTACAAATAAAAGTGTATCCTCATTTGTCAATCTTTGCATAGCCTTCACCCCCTCTGCTGTGCCTGCTTGTTACCTTGTCACACAATCGCTTCCATGCCTTTTCTATCACTGGACCCTACATATTTGGTATGACCCTGATCATCACCCCATCTTGTCCCCATTTAAGTTTGTCTTAAAGTCCCAGTTTTGCTATGCTTCTTACAATGAATTTCTCACAATGAACTGACTTCACTTATGAGACTACTGTTGTTCCCTTTCTCTAGCATCTGTCTACTGTCTGTCCTTAGCTTGTGAAATTATCCCTTTTGTGTGTTTGGAAAGTACCTAGAAGATAGGGAGGGCTATCATAAACAAACAGAAACAACAATAATTGCATGAAAAGTACTAAAAATCAGGAAATGCCAGAGTCAAGGTTGTCTGCAGAATCTCAGTAGTCTACTATAGTTTTTTTATGCAGTGATATAGTCTTCAACTACACAATCACATGCTAATTTTCCCCACTGTATCCCTTCCTCATTTACCACTTAAATTGGATTTTTTTTATCTTGTTTATCTTGAGGCCACCCTCATTGACTGCATATGCCTATAACAAATCTACCACAGCCACATGAAACCATCTCAGAGTTAAAATGTGTGAGCTGTTTAACACAAGCATTTTTAAGGCTAAAAATTATAAATGCCACATCTAACTGCTAAGTCTCTTGATAACTTTAATAGCTATAAGAAATAAGATTATACAGTCTAGGTTTTAGGTAATTCTCTAGATTTATTATGTCTTCCCTTTAATTAATGAGTTGTTACTCTTTTTGATGGTTGTTTTTCCCCTGCTAAAGTCACTACGCTGATTTTTTTAAAATTTCTATTATATTGAATGCATACAAGATGAATATACATACCTAATCTATGGCCCTATCTACAGTAGAGAAATTTACATTGGCACAATTACACTAATATAAAGTACAAAAAATTAAATGCCTGTGTGACTTACTGGATTTTGAATATTTTAACCCAGAGTCACTCCAATGCAAACTCCTTGTGTAGACTGAACTGATGTATAAATAAGTGTTGCGGCTTTCAATGGTTCCTCCCTACCAGCACCAGAGGGAGGCCATTCTGCCTCACTACACCACCTAGCAGCTGACAGACAATCAACAGGGGATTAGCCAGATAAATCAGTAAAGAGTCTAAAGCCTTGGCTCCTTGGGACAGGGCAACTGGTAATCTTTAGCCAGCTCCCTGGTTGGGGTAGGCAGCATCCAGACAGGGTGGGGTTGGCCACAGAGTGTAGGGGAATCCAGGCCCACCCTACTCAACAGTATGTCCCAGTCAAGGGCCCTAATAGCGGCATGGAATCCCATCACTGCGTCAGTGGGGATCCTGCTAAAACATGCTGACTGTGGTTTCAACAAGATAACCAGACTAATATCTGGTTTCCCTGAGCTACTTCCTACCCCTACCTGTTCATAGGGCTTCATCATTCATGGATGAATGATGGCTCCTCAGAGTACTCAACAGCCAGCAGGTCCTCAGAGTATTCCTCCAAAGGCAGGGGATGCTTTGGCTCAGTTCCTGCTTCAGAGGCCAGCAGCATTCAACACCTCCCCTTGCTCTCCATCAACTGAGCAGGAAGCCCCATCTCCTATACTTCCTGTCCCACCCCTCTGCTTTCAGTACAAGGGGCAGTCCTCTCCTAGCTCTACCCACCAAGAGGTATGGAGTGATTCCTCCCTGTCAGCATCAGAGGGAGGCCAGTCCACCTCACTACAACATGGTTTATACCTGTATGAATTAATCCAGTAAATTAATTATGTAAACTGCACCACTGTAAGACCACTTTACTTTGGTGTATTTGAGCAATGTAATTACAGTAGTGCTAATTTCTCTAATGTAGATAGGGCCCATATCTGTAGCACAAAAGGTAGAACTTTTTCTGCAGTTTTGTTCTGTGTTTATACAGCACCTAACACAACAAAGTTCTGGTCCATGACTATGGCTAGTATCTGTTACGGTAATACTAATTATCAATAACAGTGCTAAGACCACCCATTATTCCCCTTACTGTCAGTCAATCTTGTTTAAATTTTGCACTGGTCTAAAAGGTTCTCCTAACACATCTATAAGCTTTGACTGTCTAATGCTGAACATCTCTGAAAATTAGGCTATTTATTTTGGTACCCAAATATGGAATTAGATGCCTAACTTGTAGGCACAACTAAATTTAAAAAAGAAAATGACAATCAAAAACTGTAGGTTTTTCATGGGTCTCCTGGCCCACATCCTTGCTAAAGCAACCATTCCAATCACAGAGACATAGAAACTAGAGAATTCTTTTTTAAGGTTTAAAAAAAATTATCAGATGTGTTCATTATTTTTAAAACAGTTTCAGCTATGCAGCTTCCCTCACACCTAATGTCTCTTCAGAATTTCACTTAATTCACCTTATAATTTACAGTACTAACTTAATGAATTCATTAATTTTGTTACTCAGGGTTATGTCATCTGATGACATTGAATAATCTGCATCAGGTTTCCTTAAATTAGTAATAATCTGAATCTCTCTTGAGGCTATTTCTCCTATGCATCCCGCTCATTACATTGTTTTTTCACTTCCTCAGTACTGATATCTGTCTACTGCTTGCAGGAGATCTCTTTTAGTCTCAACAATATCCAGATCTTTAAATGAGATTTTTTAAAAGCCTTCAGGATAAGCAATTTTGGGTAGGCCCTCATTCACAGAAAGCCATGATGCCAGCATATTGTAAGATGGGTGAAAATACATCTGTATGCATAGCAAGCCATTTATTGATCTTAAACTAGCCTTTATAAGTAATTCATGTGGTCTGATTTAACTTTATGTATAGTATGAGTAATTCATGAGGCCAAATTTCTTATTGCATCTGACATCTTTAAAACTGAATCTATTCCAATCACCCTTCTTTTTTAAAAAGCTGTTATCAGACATTTGATCTTGTTTTCATTCATTTTTATCCATTATAAAAGATGTGTGAAGAATTGGTTTCTTTTACAAAAAGATGACACTACCTTCCAAACTGGCACCTCATGCCAGTTGTTTTAAAAGAGAGATTAATACTAGATATATTTTACTGCAACATAATGTTTCTTGATCGTTTCTCACAATGACCTCAACACTAAGAGTTTTCCCAAATTAAAAAGCTTCATTTCAAAAACCAGGCTAGGTTGCCAAGTCAGAACAATGTAGTTGTTACCTATCATCTCACACTTATGCCTATACTTATGTAACAAAACCCAAGTACTTTTGAGCAAGGTAATGAATAGTTACAGACAACCTGCATGATTACAGTTGGTTACAGACAACCATGGTTACAGACAACCATGCCGAAGGTGGCACACAAGGTGATTTGCAATGGCATTCACAGTGCCTGGGTCCTGGCCACCAGTCTGGGGGGCTCTAAATTTTAATTTAATTTTAAATGAAGCTTCTTAAACATTTAAAAAAACTTTATTTACTTTACATACAACAATAGTTTAGTTCTATATTACAGACTTATAGAAGGAGACTTTCTAAAAATGTTAAAATGTATTACTGGCACGTGAAACCTTGAATTAGAGTGAATAAATGAAGACTCGGCACATCACTTCTGAAAGGTTGCCGACCCCTGGCATATACTCTACACAGTTTGCACAACAGAGACCAGCTTGGGGTAAAAATAAACAAACGGTTTATTTAATAGACAAAACACACATTTAGTAATAGTAAGGGAAAGCAAACATATACAAGTTTCACAAAATAAACAAAGACCCAACTTCAGGTTTTCCAGTTCTGTATTAGATGAAATCCCTTTTCTAATACGAGTAACCAATTGCCTTTGACCATTTCTCAGCATACCTCACCTAGCCAAATGGGGGTGGGGTGTAGCATTCACAGACAGGCTTTAACACTGTCTCTCAAGTCCTAGATGCCAAATCTCAGACACAAGCCTGTTTCTAAAAGACTTCTCTGGCTCTCCTCTGTGGGTATGTCTTCACTACCCGCCGGATCGGTGGGTAGTGATCGATCTTTTGGTGATCGATTTATCGCATCTCATTAAGACACGATAAATCAATAGCGAAAGGTGCTCCCGTCGACTCCGGAACTCCAGCTCACCAAGAGGCGCAGGCTGGAGTCAATGTGGGAGCCAGCTGCTGACCACTGATGCCATGAGGACAGCAGGTAAGTCAGCCAAAGATGCACCGATTTCAGCTACGTTATTCATGTAGCTGAAGTTGTGTATCTTCAGTCAATCCCTCCCCATACTGTAGATCAGCCCATTGTGATTCAGACTTAGTGCTAGTCTACAGCAGGGGGAGGGATCGACCGAAGATATGCAACTTCAGCTACGTCAATAACGTAGCTGAAGTTGGTGCATCTTTGACCAACTTACCTGCCATCCTCACGGCAGCGGCGGTCGGCAGTGGGCTCCCCGTCGACTCCAGCTTCCGCCTCCCGGCAAGCTGGAGTTCTGGAGTCGATGGGAGCGCCTTTTGTGATCGATTTATCGCGTCTTAATGAGATGCGATAAATCGATCACCAAAAGATCGATCACTAGCACCGGTCTGGCGGGTAGTGAAGACATACCCTTATTCAGAGCTTGGAAATCCCCTCCTAACCGAGGAGAATGTCTAAATGTCTTTCAGTTAATTCTAAATGGCCCATCATCATCTATTCTTGGCTGGACAATGTGTTGCTACTTGGAGCATGTTTCCTATAAACACCTGTCTTAGGAGGTGCCCCTCCCTGCTGTGAAACTGTAGTGCGAGTTATGGGCACAGTTTTCAATATTAATGAATCTATGCATTTACCACCAATCTGTATTCATGTGTTATAATGACCAAATTCTGAGCATTACCAGATTTCATAAAAGACCTTACTCAACACACTTTTAGTTTTATAGAACAATAATACAGTGTGCAAGTGCTCATATGGGGGGTTTAAATCTTCCATTCTCCCCTTGGGGTGTCTGGATCCTGATTGTCACAATACTTTGCTATGGCTTATGTGCAGTTTGTCCAATCTAGACATGTTCCCCCTAATCTAGCCCACCCACCCCCACCATGTTTGTTTAGAAATTGGCCCAAAACTGGACAAGTCCCCCATCAAATCTTTGGGCAAGTTCAGATTCTGATCTCAGTCCGTTTCTGGGCTTTGTGGTTTAGGGCCATCTCTCCCTTCTATTTTCTTTTCCCGTGGCAACATATCAATCCAATGAGGCTGAATATATTTGTTAAACCTAATCATGCGGAAGATTTTTCTCACATTATATTTGTGACATCATTTTTCAATGGCTAATTTCAAACAGCCTTTGTTTCTGAGAACTCCCACTGAGTTTCTGCAAACTGTGTGACATAGTAATAGTTTTTTTCCCTGAATAGGAGCCCACTCCTTAATGGAGCTATACTTTAGTTCACTCACCCTATTTCAGCAGGAGTTGCTGAAAAATAAAGCAAAAAAGAACAGGTTACAGAGAACATAATTATATTTAGAAAAATATTGTAATCCTGCCTACCTATTAGTAAATAATACCACTGCAGTATTGTAGCGCACTATATCAGCAAAACCTACAGACTGAGAGATGATCATTTGCTTGTTGAATTGTTAGGATTCTCTTGCTCCAATATTTTTTCTTCATTAATTATAAATAGTTTTGTTATTTCAAGAGTTTCTTTAGTGCTAAAATTCATGTGCTAGAGAGATAATGATAAAGGTTTGAATTGTAGCTTGTCTTGGAAAGGCAGGTTATGAAACATAGAGGGTCCAATCTCCAAATCATGTAGAAAGATCCCTCTGGCATTAGGAGCATTGGCAAATGAGCTATTCCCTTCTTTCATGGCAGGATTTTTTTTAAAATTGGGAATGAGATGCTGAGAGAGAACATCACAAAATCTGAGAGTAATGGATTCTATGTTATGAAGGTCATGTAAAGATATCAGTGAAGATTAAGTCTTGGGCAGGATGGGTTGAGGAGATTAGAGACGTGCTACTCAGACATTTTAGTGGGGGGAAACAAGGCTTTCACAGCTTCAAAGAGTGACTAGAGAAAAACAGCACAAAACTTGAGACTGAGGAGTGCAAGACATTAATGAATTTGGTTCCAGAGATTGCCCTTTAACATCTTGCTTAAAAGTCATCCATTGGTTAGTTAGTTGTGGGATTTTGGAGGTTTTTATGTCTCCCTCTCCCTCACCCCAGTAATTTCTTTCACTGATAAGTCAATACACAAGTAAGCCATTTACTGAATCAGGTTTGTGCTGATGGAAAAGCCAAGTGACTCACAGGTCAGACTGTTGTTCAAAGAATTAAGTCTGAGGCACACAAAAAAATGTTTAGTTGGTTATTTCAGGAATCTTTTCTTCAGCTGCTGGCTCCTACCATTTAGCTAATGAAAGTAAACAAGTATTAGCTGTAATGCTCCCAATCCCCTCTTTCTTGCTAGTTTATTTCTGCTACGTTCTAAAATTGCCAACAGTCACTTTTGAAAATTGTTAATTTAATTATTGTAGTGTTTTGTAGAGCACAACACCAAATCACAGCTGGAATGTTTGACTTCATCCCTAGGGCACTGTAAACACACATCCTCACCTTTACAGGCCCCTCTCCTGCCCAGAGATGGCATTACAATGGACTTGAACTTTTACAGACTTCTGGTGGCCATTTTCTTAGCAATAATGACCAATCTGTATTCTCTTCTGTATTCTGAAGCCAGTCTCTTCTCCAGATTCTCTTACTGGATCTTCTGTGTGTCAATCTTGTGGCCAAATCACACAACAGTTCAGTCTCTTTCCAGGGTAAGTAAAGGTCCAACTCAAAGTCCAAATCCAGTACCCAAACTAATAGTCCTGCCTTACTCAGTTTCCACTATAGTCCCCCATTTCTTGGCCCCTTCTCCTGGCTCCTGCAGAACCTCTCTAACCTTACTGCTTCTCCAGATTCCCCTACTGACTTCCTTTCCCCGGGATTCCAAGAGCTTTCCTTAGGGATCTCCCTACTGCAAACCTCTACCCCTCCTGGGCTTCTCTCCTGTTCTTTTATCCTCAAAGACGCTAGCCTAGAGATTCCCCATAGGGTCTACCCAAAGGGTGAATCCCATCATTCCTCCCTATCTACTAACTCCCCAGTTCTATTTAAGTAGGGGTCTCCCTGCTTCACCATCACAGCTGGGATCAGTCTTTCTAATTGGTGACCCCAGCTGGATGTAATGGGGCTTAATTAGCCCTTATGTTGCCAGCTTACCAGTGATGTAAGGCTGAGCCCAGCTTGCCTCAAAGGACTAGCCAGTCTGTGACAGTCATATTCAGGCCCACTTTAGTTCTAATAAGGTCAGTAGAGTTAAGAGCTACACTGGGTTAATTAGATGTTTATAAAACCCTACATTTTTACCATTCGCTGCAATCCACTTGATCACTGAAACAGTTCTGCATTCTCTTATAATATGGTCATATCTTTCCCTTTCTCAACTTTCATTGGGTTTGATTGGGTGGCACTATTTTGGGGTAGATACACCTTGCCCAGGCTGTATTTTGTGAAGGTTGCCACAGAGCAGTATAATTTCACAGGTAAAAATTTATCTCAATTTAGCCACTTTTTACTAGTTCAATATGCCCTGAAATTCTTGCTTTTTACCACATTTGTTAGTGACTACAAATTAGAAACTGATGACACAGGATAATTTAATATTTGTCATGAATTTCTCTGAGAGAGATCTTGAAGATTGTTGATGCAGAAGTAATTAATGTATCTTGGAAATAATGACTAATTGCTATAATAAACTATGCTAATCTTTCAACAATAATGAATATCACTCAAGTACATCGTTGGAAAATACTAACTATGTAGCCTCACCAGTCGAAATTAAATCATCCTCCAACATAATGATGACACACTAGAGATCAGATTTTGCACAGGTGGGTCCAGAAGCACATCCACTATAGCAGAGCTGCCATGGTTCTTTTGCATGGACAGTTCTGTACTTTTTAAATACCATTTTTATAGCAAAGAGGCATTGTGATCAGCAAGCAAAACAATCATGAAGAAGAACAAAGAATAGGAGGGAACATGCTTTTAAAAAATATAAAATAAATTGGCAAATGCCTCTAAAACCCTTCAAAACCTCAGCTAAATTAGACTGATAAAACTTTAAAATCTAATAAAATGGAACCAGGATTAAATAAAACACATGAATTTGGAGGGGGGGTGTCTTAAATGAAGCCCAGAGTCTACGCATCAATGCAAAATATTTCATCACCCTCTCAGATATACATGGAGTATGATTAAATGAAAAGTGAAAATGAAAATCTAGTGTAATAAAACTATTTCAAGTCTTAAAATAAAATAGAAACACTCCTGAGATCTAGAAATAGGGTCCTGCCAAATTCATCATCCATTTTGGACAAGACTAAGTGCGCTTGCCACACTCTTGATACTTACAAAGTCACATAGTTACTGACTTCCTGCCTTTGCCGATCACATTCTGCAAGTTAGACCAATTTCTGTGCAGTAGTTTGCTGTGAACCAATACACACAGAAAGTGCTACAGTGTGAACATAAGTTATGCTGGTGGTGCCCACAGGCCTGACTCCTAGCAGAGTCTAAGCAGGTCTTTTTGGAAGGTGCAGATTCCCTTTTTTCACTTCAACTGTTGCTCTGGCTGCCATATAAACTGATTGATTCTTATTGTCATCAACACACACAAACAATTAATTTGGGGACACTGATCAATAGTAGTCATATGTAGGGAACAGGTTTGTTCTCCAGCCTCCTGGTATACAGGCTAGTTCAAAGGTCTGAGTACATCATTCACATCTAGGACTCAGTTTGCACACACAACTCTTTTCATGACAAGGTGCTGGGATGAATAGGGATAGAATTAGTAGTAACATTCAATAAATGAATCTGGCAAATAGATCTTATACGTCTCAGCAATCCTGGCTTGGACAGTATTTCTACAATTACTCCCTCTTTCCATCCTGTCCCCTCTTACGCTTATGCACATTTGCTACCAGTCTGGCCAATTCCCACTCTAGTTCCCTCACCAAGAATATTGGAGTAGAGAAGGCGGCTATAGGCACTAATGCATGTAGAGAGTGGAGCATGTTATGGACAGCACTAAATAATTTTCTGGTGAAAACGAAGGATTGAATTGCGTACTGCCTGGATGAGTAGCCTCAAGAGGTGCTGTCACACTCCTGGGAACTGCTCCCTATAGCTGGCAGGAGTCAGAGCTAAAGGGGAAAAGAAGGGCTGTTTTGCCCATGTATAACAATATTAGAGCCATCCCCAAAATGTTCACAGATCATGAGAGTAATACAATTGGTAAAACTTGGGAAACTGAGTCAAGTCCACACTATTTAGGCTTAAACAATTTTTGCCTTTATTTATAAAGTTTGAGACTGAATATCACTTATAGTATCTGGACACACATTTATTCCAGACAAACAACAGACAAGATGAAACTAATAAGTGAGTCCAAATTACCACATTCCAGGGCTCTGGAAGTTTTTCCGCCTTCCAGCATAGTTGTTTCCTTCTCTGTTCTTCTGGTCTGGTCCTTCAGTCTCTGTTTCAGTGTTTTTCCAGTTTGGGCTCATGTTCACTTAGATCTTCTACACATTTTATATTAGAGATTATTCCAGTTAGCTTTTAATATACCAGCTCTAAGGGTTTGATATATTACACAAATGCAAGCTTCAGTTACACAATTTCTGCATTTTTTTCTGCTTGTTTTGCAGTTTCAGTGTCATGTTTTTCTGTCACATTGCCCTGGATCTTCCAAGAAAAGACTGTTGTTGTTGTTATTGTTTTAAATCTCTTACTTGTGTCTTCCAACACAGCATGTTACCTTTGTTTTGTCAGCAACAACATTTTAAGCAGATTAGCAAGTCTACAAAAAAAAAAGAATTGGCAAAACTGTACTCATGCCAGCAAGGCCTTGGTCTAAGTGTTACCTCATCTGTACTCATTCACAATCCATTATTACAAATCATTAAATATATAGCTAAATATTAAAATCCTTAATCTTAACATTAATAATAGTCATTTTATATTTCATTCTTATAAAACAGTATATGTATGTTATCCCGTACTACACTTTTAACATGGAGGTAGGGGAATTATGGAAAATATGGTGGCTCTTTAATGTTGACATTATCTTCTTATTTTATCTTCTTTAAATATGGGTTTTTCATTCAAAGTCCACTTTTCTTCATGAATCATTACAAAGAAACTTCATTAGAAATTTTTCAGTGAATGCATTTAGAAGGATGCCTTGATTTTAGGACCTTGATATTTAATTGCTTTTCAAAAGGTACCCCACCACAATATTGCATCATAGTATTTGGGTAACAGGACAAAGTGTTATAGCAGGACAAAAATGTGGTCAGAATGGGTCTAGGTGTGGAAATTTCAATGTATTTCAGCTGTTTCGTGTGGTTTCTTTGTATACTCTGTGCCCTTCAGAAATGCACATGCCTTGACTTATATGCTGAAAAGCATGCTGAAAGATGGGGAAGGACTTCAGGCAATATCCTGACCCCACTGAAACCAATGGTAAAATTCCCATTGACTGCAATGGGGCCAGGATTTCACCATATTCCCTTTTTTTTTTTTTTTTTTTTTTTTTTTACTCAGAGTAAAAACATCCTACTAGTTTATACCTTTGGAAATGCAGACTTCAATCTTAACAGCATTGTTACAGATCTATAGATAGATCTAGAGCAGGGGTCAGCAACCTTTCAGAAGTGATGTACCAAGTCTTCACTTATTCACTCTAATTTAAGGTTTTGTGTGCCAGTAATAGATTTTTAACATTTTTAGAAAGTCTCTTTCTATAAGTCTATAACATAGAACTAAACTACTGTTGTATGTAAAGTAAATAAAGTTTTTTAAATGTTTAAGAAGCTTCATTTAAAATTAAATTAAAATTCAGAGCCTCCCAGACTGGTGGCAAGGACCCAGGCAGAGTGAGTGCCACTGAAAATCAGCTTGTGTGCCACCTTTGACTCAGTTGCCTATCCCTCAGCTAGAGTGTGCCCTGCCTCTGAGTGAAGGCACAAAAGGAGAGGAACAGGAAAAGCTGCTTCTGGCATTGTCCCCCATTCAGGAGCCCAACAATCACCACAGAACTTGTGGTCACGTGAACATAAAAACAGAGTGAAGCAAGGAGCAGTGGGAACGGAAACAGATCTCTTCAGTAGTGTAGTGCAGGGCCTATGCTCCCTCTGGGTGCTGGAAAGGTCTATGTAGGATCACTAGGGGGCATGGAACTGCTTCAGTATGAGAGATTTAAAAAGACTGGGACTTTGAAAATTGATGATTGATGGGGAGGCATGATAGAGATCTATAAAATCATGACTGGTGTGGGGAAAGTGAAGTGTTGTTTACCGCTTCACACAACACAAGAACCAGGGGTCGCCCAATGAAATTAAGAGGCAGCAGGATTAAAACAAACACAATGCGTCATCAGCAACAGGTATAACTGGGTTCAAAAAAGAATTAGATAAGTTCCTGGAGGACAAGTCCATCAGTGGCTATTAGCCAAGATGGTTAGGGACTCAACCCCATGCTCTGGGTTTCCTTAATCTCTGACTGCTAGAAGCGGGGCCTGGATGACAGGGAATAGATCACTAGATAAATTATTTTGTTAACTCTGTCAGAAGCATCTGGTACTTGGCCTCTGTTAGAAGACAGGATAGAGGCCTAGATGGACCATTGGACTGACCCAGATTCTTATGTCCTTATCCCTCCAGTGTGGCTCATCATCACCTCTGACAGAGAGCCGTGCTCATAAAGGATAATCTAGCACTAAATGTGACAGTGGAGCAATTGTTTCTATCAGAATAATATAACTGCTATTAATTTTGCCACAGTTGAGGCCTCTGATGATTATCTAGCATTTAGGCAGTTGCAGACATAAGGTCTATTTTTCTTGGCTGGCCTTATATGCAAACTTTATCACCTGAACAAGAATCAGCTTTCATTTATGTGCATTTGACATTCTTGTAATCTTTAATGGTACAAGGGAGCTGGCAGTAAAATAAAATAAAAAATAATAATAAAAAAATCAAGGTAGGTAGATTGAATGACTGCTAATTAGTCCTCCTCAGCTTTGATTTTAAACTTATTTTTATACTCATGTGATTTGAGGTGTCAGTTCTCATTAGAAACTGCCTGAATTGTGGAGAAAGAGAATGTTCTAAAAGTCTATCACAAACGTAAGCTGCTGTCGTAAGTACCACTGCAATATTTCATTTTTATTTCTATCAGGACCATACAGGTATTCCAATGACTCCTAAATCAATGATTTTATCTTGTGAATGATATTTTCATATATACTTGTGAGCAAAAAAGTCATGGTGTTTAAGCGGTTCAAATTTTATTACTGTGAAAAAACTTTTTCTTTAACAGCAATATGTTAGATTATAGGAACAACCCACTGGGAATCTGACAGCTTATGTTGTATGGGACACATCAAGATGCAGTGTACATTTGTCATGAAGTTCTGTCTAAAAAAAAGAAACAGCATGCTGCCATGAAAATTTACAATTTAAACAGTGCAGGATATTTATAAATAATAATGTGACAGCATACACAAATGGGAACTAAGTAAATTCTGCCTAAGAATTATGGGGAAAAAATGCCACTTATACAGAAACAGAATTAAGGCTTGAGCTACTATACGGATAGTATAGGTTTGTGAGTGCAGAGTTTGAGCGGTGTGAGCTAGGCCCAGAGAGCTGCTGCTCTGTGGCTCTTTCAGCCCAATACCTCATAGCAGGGATATATAAAGGTCCGTGAAGGCCATGGGCACCAATTAATTTCCAGTGAAACCCTTAACTCAAGGCCTTAGCAAAGAAATCATGGAGGATATGTCTACATGAGGATTAAAAAAAAATCCCCACAGCTGGCTCAGGTCAGCTAACTTTGTTTGCAGGGCCTAGGCTGTGGGGCTGAAATATTGCTGTGTAGATAGACTTCATGCTCTCTCAAAGCTCTCAGCAGTTTTTCAGCTCCAGAGCCCAAGCCATGCAAGCTCAACTCAGCAGACCCAGGCCAACTCAGCTGCAGTGCTTTTATCCCCATGTAGATATTCTAGGTGTGACTATAGGCTACATTTACTGTGATATATTTCACCCTAAATATAACAAGCTGCCTTAGTAGCTGTGATTCCCAATATCAAGCTATAGGTCCAAGTTTTCAAACACGGCCTCTGAATTTACAAGTGGGATTTTTGCATGTTAATTTTGGGGTGCACAATTTTATGCATGTAATTTGTGTGCCCTAATATATGAAAAATTGCAAATAAATGCATTTTTCAGTTGTAAGTTTTGTAGTTAGCTGCTATCAGTCTCAGCCTTGGGTGGTGCAGAATTACTGGTGAAGAGTTAGCAGCAGGTTGAGGTCCCTTTGAACTAGTCAAAGCCCAGCAATGGTTGTAGGAGGAGAAGGGGACAAACAGAATGACAAGGCAGGCCCTACTGGAGAAGTAGAGAGGAGGAAGAGAGATGTGGTTGTTCACCAGTATAAGTAAGAAGGGGCAGAATTAGGTTAGGACATACCAAAAATGCAGTTGTAATTTTAACTATTGCAGGTGGTAAATATCATTGAAGGATACTCCTTTCATGAATTTTAAAGAATCCTTATTGAGGCTGCAGGAACAAACCATCCAGATGTGTAAAAACAATAATAAATATGGCAGGCGACCAGCTTGGCTTAACAGTGAAATCCTTGCTGATCTTAAACACAAAAAAAGAAGCTTACAGGAAGTGGAAGATTGGACAAATGACCAGGAAGGAGTATAAAAATATTGCTCAGGCATGCGGGAGTGAAATCAGGAAGGCCAAATCACACTTGGAGTTGCAGCTAGCAAGGGATGTTAAGAGTAAACATTTAGTCCATTTTCCAGTTGTCAGTTCCTTCCAAGAAAATGGAATTATTCACAAGAACACTTGGCAGTAAATGAAACAAGGAGCTTTAACATGAAATAATTCTAATTCTCCCAGCAATGAACACATGTATTAAAAAGATCATACCAACAGGAGGTATACCAAACCCAACATGTAATCCAAGCAGCGACCTTTGTTGTTTAAAGATCATGAATTCTAAGTAATGCTTATTAACAAACCTATCTAATTAACTGATCCTAGTATTTAAAATGTAAAGGAGATGGCTAATATTAAATATTTTATAAGGAATACTTGGCCATATAAGACTGAGGTCTGCTCTTCCTTTATTTTATAATTGTTGTTTATTTTGGCAGGAGTTGGGAAGAACCAATCTACATGGATTACTACGAAACTTGTATGTAAAATATTTCAGTAATTTAAGGCTGTTAAGAGCTGACACAATAAAGGCTACTCTGAACATCAGCTCAAAATAATGAGTAGTCAGCTTTAGCCTTCACTGAACTACTGAAAAATATATTGTTTCTCTATCCCACATAGATAAATAATAGTAATGTTAAATGAATATCCATCTTTTTATGATTCTAGCCTTTGCAGCACTGTTCCACAGGAATGGTTCTATCATCTAGCCAAAGACAGTTAATCATTCCACCTGTAGGGAAGTGGATACTGAAATTTCTGGGGCAGTATATAAATGTTACAGTGCACATCAAAGCACTGCTTGCTTGTTCAAGCCATTTATTCGTGGTAATTTTATTTATTTAGAAATGCCTGCAAGTGTGACTAGTACAGCTTAAAAAATCATAATATCACATAGAGTTTAAGTATGCTATCGCCATGCCTATTTAGCTTTAACAGCACTAATGAGATTAACGAATAAAACCATGTTCTGCTTCCTTTGGCCCCATGATAAGCATTTTAAGTAACAAAAGATTCTTGAATATGAATAAACAACAAACATACAATAAAACCCATTGATACATAACAGAAAAGGAACTATTTTTGTAATAAAACCTCAAGGTTGGTAGAACAATAAGCATATATTGTGTATACATTGATATACTTCTAGATTTGTTAATCTTGATTTCAGGAACCCAGCACTGCTTCATCTTTTGATGTCAGACTCAAACTTTGTCCATAAAATGTAAGATAACTCTGCATTACAGACTTCGTATTCTGGTTACAATGGATATTTGAACACTAGAAGTACAAGCTTATGTATTTTCATGCAAATATCCAGAATGTTTTTCCAGATCACAGCGGTGTGGCAGTCAGACTCCCAAGAGGAAAAAACAGCATGCTTGAAATGTAGGCTCTGATCCTGTAATGGGCTCTGTATGGGCACCTCCATTCACCCATGCAGAGCTCATTGACTTAGTCCAGGGGTAGGCAACCTGTGGCACGAGTGCAAAGGCGGCACACGAGCTGATTTTCAGTCACACTCATACCGCCTGGATCCTGGCCACTGGTCTGGAGGACTCTGCATTTTAATTTAATTTTAAATGAAGCTTCTTAAACATTTTAAAAACTTTATTTACATACAACAGTTTAGTTATATATTATAGACTTATAGAAGGAGACTTTCTAAAAATGTTAAAATGTATTACTGACACACAATACCTTAAATTAGAGTGAATAAATAAAGATTTGGCACACTTCTGAAAGGTTGCTGACTCCTGACTTAGTCAATCTAGCTTAATTCACAGATCTTCACTTCTAAAAATAAAACAAACAGGTTCAGAATAAAGTGGTTTGAATTTTTTAAAAGTATTTTGTTGGAAGTCAATGGTATCTTTTCATTTAAATATATAGCTTTGCTTTTGTGTAACCAGTACATTGTGCTTGCTTATATTTCACTTAGGCAGTGATCCCTCAGCTGATGAGACAGATAGTCAATCCAGTTTATACCCTTTTTCTCTGAAGTAGTTACTTAGATAAATGGAAGGGATGTCTCTGTGGAAACAGAAAAGAGGAAGTTTTTTTGTTGTTGTTCATAACTGAAGCTTTTATAAATGAGAACAGTTTTGATTTATGGGAAGGAGAAAAAATCAGGACATAATTGAATATCTATCAGATTTTTAGTTTAAAAACCCATCTCAGATCATATGGTGACTAACTCAGCTTTTTATTATTCTTCAAATCTGAAGATTCACCATGACATTCGTTTGTATGCATGCTTGACTAATCCATTTAGAAAAGTTGAAGTGCAGTTCTATTCTGAGAAGTGACTGTTTAATAATGGCACCATCTAGTTCAGTGGATCTGCTTCCTTTGTGTACTCAATCATATCAGTACTTCAATGACAAAACAACAAACAAGCTTTTACTGATTTTTACTTTTATAGGCATTGGAGAGTCAATACACCTATCCTCTTCCTTTCTATGCATTATCAACAGATTTCTTTATTTATAATATAATATAACCCACTACACTTTTAAGAGAACATGTCATGGCCAGGTTATGGGCAGCTGGAACTGGTAGTCAGAACCAGCGTCCCAGTCACAAGACAGGAGTCAAAGAGTCGGCTAAGTCGGGACACTGGGAGGTCAGAAGCAGGACACAAACTAGTGATCAGAACCACAAGTTGGGAACTAAAGTCAGATGAAGATACCAGGGGGTCAGAGGCAGGAGACAAATTGGAGGTCGGGAACCCAGGTCAGGAGCCAGGAGTCAAGCCACGTCAGAATGCTAGGAAATCAAGCTGGGAAAGCAGGAGTGGGGAATGCAAGGCATACAGTCCAGAGCAGGATGCAGCCCAGTTGTTCAGACACTTTTCTGTTCCTGATGCTGGCTCAAGTAAGGCCAAGAGGCCAATCAGCCACTCTGGAACTCTATCAATCAGACTTCAGGGACAAAGCCTCATGGTTTTCAGTTAAGCTGTTGTTAGCAGGCTGCCAGTGGAAGTTTGGAATGTGGCTACTCTCCTGACCTTTATGGGCTTGGGTTTGAGGTACATAGGTCATGAAAGGACAAAATTTGAAGGCACTGGGGTTGCATGGATATCTCCAAAACCTTAATTACTTTGATGTGTGAAAAGGAAAGAATCTAACCTGCCTCTTGAAGACCCAGCTTGTAGGGATGACATATTAAAGTATTAAAAATGATTCCCCAAGTGGAAGTGACTCCCCATAATTTGTTCCCCACAACTGAAAGTCTACATAGTATAAGTTTGTTAAGTAGAAGTAGCTTGATAAGTGTTTAGATTTATTATTAATTATTATTATTATTATTTGTTAAGACTGTTAAATGTTTAGATTTATTATTATTGCCCCTTTAAAATATAATTTCTTAATATTAGGTCATGTAACTTGAAATTGTTAAGAATATAATACTATGTAGCCAGAAACAGCTCCCCTCTCTCTGTCCCAGGGCACGCTCAAACTTTTGCAAGTAGCTACTTGAAATTGACATTGCAGCGATACATTGTAACGATGCATTGTCAAGCCACTATCTCCGCTCTGGGAGCCAAGCCCTGTAATTGATTAAGGGCATTGTTACACAATTGACGCCAGTTCTCTTCAAAGCATTGTGAACCAATTAACCCTAATTGCAAAGTGAAACATTGTAACTATAACAGTAACTAAGGGCTTGGTTACACTGGCACTTTATAGCGCTATAAAGCCCCCACGAGCGCTATAACCTACTCCCCGTCCACACTGGCAAGGCACATAGAGTGCTATAACTGCAGAGTTATAGCGCTCCTCGTAATCCACCTCCGCATGGGGAATAAGGGCTGTAGCGTAGCTGCTGTAGCACTACAGCAAGAATGTGGACACCCACTGCGCTACAAGTGATCTCTGGAGATGCCTAGAGCCATTGAAGGCAATTGACGTCTCTTCCCTTTGTTTTGAACTTGGCTGGAGGAATGCGGAAGTACC
Organism: Dermatemys mawii; assembly: GCA_007922305.1. NCBI lineage: Eukaryota > Metazoa > Chordata > Testudines > Dermatemydidae > Dermatemys > Dermatemys mawii. The sequence continues at coordinate 507,003 of ML677337.1, forward strand.
TCTTTAGAGTTTCTCTCTTAACTCGGCAGATAAGCAGTGCAAATGTTTAAGGAGGGAGCCTGTGTGAAAACAAAGCCCTCTGTGAACGGAGGCTCGCTGACAGGCTTTCAGAAGAACGGAAAAACCACTGTCTCTCTCCCTCCACAAACACACAATGCGTCCCCCCTCACCCCACTCATTTAAAAAGCACGTTGCACCCAGCTGAATGCTGGGATACATGCCCTAATGTGCTGCTCTTAATGCTGCATTAAGTGCCACAAATGTGGCCATGCTATACTGCTGGCGCGTTTGAGTGTGGACATACAATAGCGCTATACATAATACTGTATAAGGGGACCGCTATAACCAATAGCGCTATAATCTTGTAAGTGTAACCATACCCTTACTCAGCACTCAGAGAGAGAATGTTTTGAGAAATGCCACCCAGAAACTTTTATAACTTTTTGTAACTACAACTCTTGTAAGTGTAAAATTATTATTATACAAAATACTGTATGTGAAACATTAATTAGGGAATGTATGTAAGAGAGAGAGAGTGCTTGGACAATGAATAAATGGTTTAAGAGGTTCCAGCCTGAGAATGCAGCATCAAAGGGCTGAAGAAGGCGTCAGGTGCCAGTGCAACCAAAAGGTGTCAAGTGGAGAAAAACTGCAGACTGGAGGTCCACCCTATGAGATCACTGATGAGCACCTGGCAGCCACCCTAAAAACATCAGCATGACGCAGCAATTCCCATAGACTGGCATAGAAAAAAATTCCTATAAAGACTGGACCAAAAGACTATGAAGTCAAAGTCCAAGGTTCTGCTGCCAGCCTACCAGGAGCTTCAGATGCGCATCTAATCAGGACTTCACTCCCCACTACCATCACCTGTGTATAAAATACCTGGCCAGTATTCTGTCACAAGCAGCTTCCAGGCTGGTAACTATAACAATTACCCAAAACCTGAATGAATGGATGAATGATTGAATGAATGTCTTATTATATATATATCTATATCTATATATCTATATCTATATATCTATATATATAATGTGTGTATAAGGGTTAAGTAGGGATAGGAATATGTAGTTAAACAACGCTGTTTGCTGCTATCTTTTCTTTATTCTTTATTATTATCTTTACAATAAATGTGGCTTTTTGCCTTATCCCCCTCATAAGATCCTGCTTGCTTTTATTGGTATAACAAGCTGAGTTGGCAAGGCTAGCAATCACAAAAAATGCTTACCTGTAATCATCAGATATAAAACAGAGTATATGGTCTGTAGTTTCAATGATATCTTGCAGACTGATAATAAGACTATGTTTGGGAGACCAGTCACTACCAAGTATACAGTTCGATAGTGCAACGTAAAGGTGAACTCAACAAAAAACTTATAAGCAGAATAGGAAAGGAGTGAGTGGCGTTATCTGTGATAGGACCTTACTTATCACCTTGAAAAGTAAGGTTACAGGACAGTAATTAAGCCTGCACTTTTGTATAGTTCTGAATGTTGGACACTGAGGAAGAGACAGGAGCAGATCTTGAATAAACATAACTAGGGAAATACAACCTAGATGGAGCTACTATAAGGTGGGTTCATAACTGGTTGGAAAATTGTTCCCAGAGAGTAATTATCAGTACTTCACAGTCACACTGGAAGGGCAGATTGATTGGGGTCCTGCAGGGATCGGTTCTGGGTCTGGTTCTGTTCAACAAATTCATCAGTGATTTAGATAATGGCATAGAGAGTATACTTATAAAGTTTGCAGACAATACCAAGCTGGGAGGGGTTGCAAGTGCTTTGGAGGACAGGATTAAAATTCAAAATGATCTGGAAAAATTGGAGAAATGGTCTGAAGTAAATAGAATGAAATTCAATAAGGAGAAATGCAAAATACTACACTTAGGAGGAACAATCAGTTGCACACATGCAAAATGGGAAATGACTGCCTAGGTAGTAATAATGCGGAAAGGGATCTGGGGGTCATAGTGGATCACAAGCTAAATAAAAGTCAATAGCGTAACGCTGTTGCAGAAAAAGCAAATATCATTCTGGGATGTATAAGCAGGAGTATTTTGAGTCCCTGGCACTCCTCACCAGGGCACTCCCCTTAGGAGTGCAAGGCAGTACAGGGGGAGCTGCACAAGTTCAACAGAATCAGTTGTTCTGAAACAGAATCATTCAATTGATTTCATTTCAATTCAATGATGATTTCATTTGAATTCAATGAAATGATTTGAATTGAATCATTTGAATTGAAATCAATTTGAATTGAAATCATTCAACTAAAAATATAATAGTTTTTTGTGTTAACTCTTCCGCCACCAGTATGATGTAGCCATAATTTTCCAAAGAGCTGTATGAAAAGACATCTATCAGTGATAAGGTGCTGATCATGCTAAATTACTGGCACTTTCAGAAGGGGCTGATTCTGATTCTGTTGAATGATTCTGAAACAGAATGATTAACCCAAGACAACATAGGAAGTCTGTGACAGAACTAAGCCCAGATCTTCTGAGTTCTAGGCCAGTATCTTAATCATCAGACCGACCTTCCTTTAATCTTCTTTTCTGTAGCTTTCTTTCTGTTATATTCTCTTGAACAGAATATGCAGGTGTTAGAAGCTCTAAACCCAAGCTCCACATATATTTAAGGCTCCAGATGGAAATAGAACAGTGCACATTTTTGTCCTTCACCATATGGCCCTTTTACAAAAAACTGAAAGAAATGCAGTGTGAATGGCAGCTTTTTTAGCCCTCCCCATACCCATCGACTAGCCAATCAGATGGGAACAGACAGTGATGGGGAAGGTAGAAACACTGGACTACAGTCAATCATCAGAAATCCTGGGAAGCAGACAAAGAAAGTAGTCTAGACTCATCTCAAAGTCTAGCATCAAAGAAGACTGTGCTAACAGCAACTACTTGAAGTTGCGTAGCTAAGACCAGAATATGAGCTTGAGAAAATATTTCTTTAGAACAAGTTAGTAATACTTCCATGCACAACATTAAGAATTGCCAAAAACAGCCTCAGAGAGAACTCAAAACAAGTATATGAAATGCATAACTACTGCTTGTACTTTAATACATTGCATTAAAACAAAATTATCAAAGGAAAATTTTAAATGATTCCAAGTGCGAATGCGCTCAGGAGCTTTTTTTTTTTTTTAATAGTTTTGATGTGTTATCAAATGGAGAGTTAGCCTTTGAAAACATTTGTTTCACAGTCATTTATTCATAATCCTATAAGAGCAGACTGTTTAACTAAATGTAAATTTTGATCAACTTCCAAAAGAGCTGTCAGAGTATTGAGCAAATATTTAGAACAGGCCAAAATGGCTTTTTAATATGTCTATATAAAGTGAATTTCTTGTGCAATAATTACATATTTATCAGAGTTGAGCTATTTTTTGTGTCTTGCTAATTGTGTGTATGTGTTACGAGATTAATTTCGCAGCACCTCATTTGTTAAAGCTTTTCTGTTCACTCAGATTTTGGCTGAAAATGTTGCCCTCCACGGTAAGGAGTTCACCTACAAAAGATACACATTTAATTATTGGATGGTAAATCCACCCTTGCCTTATAGCCTATAGGTATGATTTTTCTAGGTAAGGCATAGGTATAAATTAAGGCAGTAATACAATAAACCTACAAGCTGTGGGTGTGGGAACAGGAGGAGTTTAAGTTTATTTTCCTTCACAGAGAATGAAACTGCTTCAAACATGTATACAAAGGAACAAGAGAAAAGAGCGGAACTACTCTATGATCACAGCTCACTCATCTGTCAGCACTTGAAATTGCTTGGAACTAATTAAATCTCAAATATCCCATTTTTAGCTCTGCCTCCAGTATTGGAGATTCCTGCTCAAATTTATATTCTATTTTTTCTTCACAAGGAAAAAATCCAAATGTGTAAAATGAACCTTTGATTACACTATTATTTATGAATTAGAACAAATAAAGCCCTTGATAAGGAGCTCACAATAATATTCTGCTGCTTATTCGCTTAGCTGGTATAAAATGTAGATAATAAATGCTGTTTAAGAAGTCTTTACCACAATATTATACTGTACTTGTCAACAAGAAATTTACATGGGATTAATCATGAGCACAAGGTCAAAGCAAGAGAATGATAAGAAATTGCTCTGAGAAACCGCCTACTAGAGGTTCTATATGTACCTAGAAGCAATAGCATCAGTACATCCATCACAGCTCAGACCTACATTGAACCAATGAAAGTGTCCTTGTTGCTACTTAACTATGTACAGGAAGATGATGATGTAAATAAACTCCACTGGGAGACTGATTCTGCCCTCACTTGTACCACTCTTTCATTGATAAACTCCATTTGCTGTAATGGAGTCAACTCCTGACTTATGAGATCAGAATCTGGTCCATTCAGCGATACAAGATGACAAGTATTTCTGCACTAACTGAATGTCTTGAATCCAAACATGGTGGGCCAAATGCGGATCTTTATTACGCCAGCACTGACATCACATAATTTCTCCAGATTTATACTGGTGTATATCAGAGCAAAGTTCAGCTCATGAACCCTATGTCAGTCCACTTACTGTTGCCTTAGCACCAGTGCTGGAGAAATAGTCCATCAAAACTTTTTTTCAGTGGAAAACTGGGTTTTTGACTAAATGACTTTTTACAAGTAGTATTTGCTTTCTGCAGGAAATTTTTTTCATTAAAAAACACCTGAAAACCAAAAATATTTCAGCCAAAATATTTTGATTTAGAAATGGTGCCATGGCACCTCATTAATTGTAATTTGCTTCCTTTATATTCCAATTTTCCTATATAGACCTGGCTCCCCAGCCAGACTTTATCTCTCACAATATTCTGTGGGACTCCCATGATGCACTGTCTCCCTGCACTCAGAGAGAGCCTCTCTCTGGGAGACGTCGCCCAACCAGAAAGCATGACTTATGGAGAAGAACAGTTCCATGAGGCACACAGACTACAACTCCCATGAGACACCACGCAGCATTTCCAAATCAAAATATTTTGGCTGTCAGTCAAAGTAATTCATTTTTCACCCGAACTAATTTGATACTCAAATTTCTGCTAAAATTTGAATTTTTCTACAAAAGACATTTTTCAAACATCTCTGCATAAGAATAAAAACAAAACAGCAGCTTTCCCTAGGCCACACTTCCTTTTGTGCTCACAACACTTTCTCATCAATTTTTATCACCTCAGGATTAGTGGAAGACAATTGGGATCACACTTCCTTAGCGTTCCCTGAGCCAGTCCGTGTGGCTCTGGCCTAAGCAAGCAGAATGCTGCAATGCGGCCACCACTTGGTGCAATTGTATATTCCCCACTCACTTACCCAACTGTACCAAATCACTATTGATTGCAAAAGTTCAAATATGACCCACAATTTTCTGCTAGTATTGACAGTCACTTTTCACCTATGTAATTACACATTCTTCTGAATTGCTTGTATGCTAGTTTTCTGTATAAGATAACCAGGCTGACGCAGAAATCCAGGTTATGTTACGTGAGCAAGAACTAGAGTAACCCAGTCAGTGGAGGGATTGCATATATGTATCTCATAGTTTAACTCCAGCAATGAACTTTTGGTTCTGTCCTTTTGATATCTGCTCTGAACTTTATGTTATTGCAACCCTTAAATACACACAATGTTCCAGTTAGAGTGTTACATTATGTGCAAACACTGTGCTTGGCTCTTTGTCAACATGGATGCACTCAGAGGCTTATAAAAACTTACAAGGAAATCTTGCAGAAAAACAGAAGGTAGTTGCTGCCAAACATTTAGCTTAAGAGTACTGTCTGCATGCATGCCATTGGTCTCTCTCTTAATCTGTATTCCATTTTATGCTCCCATTTAGATTTTAATCCTTGTACTATTTGTTGGTCTCTAGCCTTATTAATTTAATTCCAGTACTCAAACCACTTATATATCCTTAAAACAAATCTGTACATATTGTTCTGTACTGGGTTGCTCTGTTCCTTTGTGCTTGTTTCATCTCATCATATAAATATACACACATGAGCAAATATGGGCAGTTTGAAAACTGCATTCAATCAGGATTACTTATATCCAAGGTGAACAAAAGCACGGTCTAATATTGACTCCCGAGGCAACACTTCTTATCTCTCTGTAAATTTGTGTTATGTTTACCAGCATGCCCTACATTCTACTTAAAAAATAGTCTATTATTCATTCCAGTAAGTTTCCCTCAGACCATGCTTGCTGATTCCGTAAGGCATTGTTTTATACAGCAATAAACTCCTCTGCAATATAGTTATTTCTGAAGTTTTTCCTCTTCAGTAAGTCTAAATAATTAAAAATAGCTGGCATGCAGTTTTGAAAGGCTCAAACATGTCAAACTTGCTTCAGCTATCTAAGCATTCTTAGTTCCACATTATATTGGCAAAAGGCAAAAAGTAAATGTTTTGGTAAATATAATAAAATGATGAGAACCTTGGACACACTGCTACCCTGTGTATCGTCACATATTTAGGTACTGAGACAGTGTGCTGGGAACCAACAGCTGAACTTGGACTCTGATCATTTAAACAGCAATTAACTTCCAGGGGGTGGACCTGACTCTTCCTAATAAGCAGACTAGAATGGGCTGGGGAGGAGGATATAGCTAATTAACCCATTAAGACAAAAGGTATAGAAGAAGGTAAAGGAGTAAGGGTTGGAGGGAGAGGCAGGCTAGGGAAGCAAGAAAGAATTGGGTGGTGAGATCTCTTCCCAGTGATAGAAGGAAGAATGAATATTGTAAATGCTGTGGTGGGAAGACAATGTAAATAAACACCACCATGTAGTTTGCCATCTAAAATCTCTGATTAGTTTGAGAAGATATAAGTGGGGCCTAACCTTATCACAGGTACATAAAACCAGATTTAGGTACTAAGCTTTAGGCCAATTTTTTTTAAAGATGGGGTACCTGATAACCCAAATAACTGACTGGATAATTGAATGCATTTAAATGTTACCTACATTTACTGGTTAGAGGGGAAAAAATGAAGTTTAAATCTTTCTTTGGGTCTTGGACTCTTCATTAGTTTGGATCACATGTTTCAGGGAAAGCAATGTAGATATACTAATTTATGCTAAGACAATACCAGACTGGTAATTGTTGCATCTTATACTGGAGTCAGAGCTAAGTGTGCTCACTGTTTGTGTTCAGGGTATCTATACTTTGTGAAATGTGATGTGTCACAAATCCTTTTTCTTTTGTTAAAAGCTCTGAGCATGAACAATGGGGGACCAAATGTTTCCTAAAGCCTGACCAGAGTCAGATTGACCCAAATGCTCATGCACTTAATGAAAAGTGGTATTGAAAGTTCTCTGTAACCAACCTGCTTCCCAGCTGCTTTTGTAAGCAAAGGTAAGTGGGCCAGGGCTGTCGACAGCAGGGGTTAAGTCGGCAAAGCTGAGTGTCTCAGGAGTATGGATTTCTCACAACCCTGCAAGCTGTAGCTATGCTGATGTAAGTTCCCAGTAGATCAGCCCTTGTTCTTTTAAGGAAAGTAACACAGGCTTATGCTTTTGGGGCTGGAGATTCAGATTTCAAACTCTACTGATTCCCCAAATGGCTAGGGCATCAGGAGGGTTATACTTAATAAACATTAAAGTCACAATCTCAGAAGAAATCACAGGATTGTTGAGCATAAGCAGAGATGAGAGGCAGGGTCAATGAAGGAGAAGTTGTTGGATGGGGCAGTGGACATTTATATTGTACAGAGAATCTCCGACGTAGGGATAACCCTAGCAGGCTTCTTCCCCACTCCCTCAGCTATGAGAGCCTGATCTAGCACCATCTTCCCATCTCCATCAGTTGAAACTGGATTGGGCCCCAAACATCTCACTGTAGAAACTAGAGCCAAGACCATTTTTGCCTTTATTTGTGAAGTGAGAAGTGCATGAAGATATATTTGGTCTCTAATGGTGTAATAAGAAATAGGAAAAGTGATTTAAAAACTACAGAAGAAAGGAGAGAAAATCCATTATAGGTCTGACTCTGACCCCTGCATGAGTAAGTACTAGGGAGAAGATACAGCTGTACAGAGGGAAGAGAGCCCATTTCTCAACCCACGGTGCCTTCATGTTCCAATTGTTTTGAAGAGTGAGGAGAAAATGGCAGGATCCTTCCAGGATGATGATGAGAGAAGATGACAAAGACACCCTGAAGTTTGTAGAACAGACTTCCAGTTGGTAGAGAGGGTTGAGAAAAGGCCCTTAACCTGGAAGGGTACTGAATGCTTCTGGGTGGGAGGGAGGATATGTTAGGCAGAAAGAATGAACCCCAACTCCACCCCAAGAGGACTACTCCAACAAGCGCAGACTCTAGGGAGAACAGAAGTATATGGCTCCTCTAAAAGAAAGACAGGAAAGAACACCAAGCTTTTGGAAATTCTGGGGGGAACAGAGGAACCTGGGGTGAAGGAAGAAAGACTCAAAGGGGAAGTGAGGTTGTAGGTGGAAAGAGAGAGGAGAACAAGAAGAAAGAGCACTCGGTGGACAGAGCTGAAAACACATGAGTGAGATGCTTTGAGGAGCAAATGTACTGTGACAGGCTTCCACCTGTCATAAAGAACACTACAACTACATTGCAGGACACAATGAGTAGTGAAAAGGCAGTCAATCCTCCGTGCAATCCACAGCTCCAACTGCTCCTTCCTGCCCAGCTCTGTGAGATATATATGTGCGCACTCCCCATAGCTGCTTTGAAGAGTCTGCTTCCTTCGTATGCACAGAAAATGGTGGCATGCTGCAGCAGTGCCTAGGATTACTCTCTTATGTCAGTGCAGGAGATGTCAGCCTCTAATCCTAAATGTCTCAGAAGTCTACCCGCTTTTGCTCAGCTGGCTAACCACTCTTCAGGCCCATTAACTGAAATAGCTGTCAACACTGCTCTATGAGCCACAATTACTCTCCCATAGTGACAGTCACTGATGAGATGAACGGGAGTGCAGATTTTAGTTACTGCTGAGATTAAAAGAGATTGCACAGTTCATTTTCCCTGTTTTTCTCTTATCAAAGAATTTCCCTGGATCTGACATATGCTAGAATTTTGGGTATATCTAAGAATGGGTGTCTCTTTGCTTGACACATTAATATGAGTTATATACCTAGATAAGCAAGCTTGTTTCCTTTTTTAAAAAAATTATTTATGAATTTTTAAACACATCAAACTGACGAATTTCATCCACATCTGAATTTATTGAGATTTGGCTGTTCTGTTCTATATATAGACTCTTGTACTGCATTCATCACCATAGCAGTGGAGTGCCTTCCAACAGAGCAGTTAAGAAATGTGACTAATCTGTCAGGTGTTTGTTCTCTCATCTCCCAAAGGGAGATGTGTATTGTGACGGAGTCAGACCAGAAGGATATAGGAGAGTGCTGGAAGGCAGGTATATTAGTCTCAGGATGTGCAGGTCCTTGTTCCCTGGATAGCCAAACAAAGGCTACTCCAGACCAATCAAGACACCTGGGGCCAATTAAGAACCTTCTAGAAAGGAGTAGAAACAGCTAGCCTAATTGGGACACCTGAAGCCAATCAGGGACTGGCTGAAACCAGATAAAAACCTCCCAGTTAGTCAGGTGGGCTGTGGGTGTCAGGAGATGGGGAAGGAGGTTGTGCTGTTGGTGAGACTGAGTGGTGGACAACATATCATCTGAGGTAAGGGTGAAGTGGAGTTTGAAGAAGCAGGGACTGCTGTGGGGAAGTAGCCCAGGGAATTGTATTGTGTTTTGTGGATAAAAGGTCAGCCATCTTAGCTGATACTATTAGGGTCGCTGGGCTGGAGCCCGGAGTAGAGGGCGGGCCCGGGCTCCCCCCCGCTCTTTCCGCCTTCCATACTGGCCTGTGATGAAGGTAACTCACTAGTGGTGACTCTTGCCAATTATACTGAGAAAGGGAGGTCACTCTGGGGCCTAGATGAGTTTCTGAGGCCCCTAAATCTGCCAGGAAGCGCAGGACCCAC